>VBSM01003044.1:8264141-8333894 GCA_008086735.1 Cheirogaleus medius
GGGGGGGTGCTTCTTCCATTGGGTCCTGCATCCTGTGACTCTCTCCCAGAACCCTGAGCTTCTAGTCTCCTAAAGAGCCTGGAGCCTGACTCCTCCATTCCCACTAAAGCTCCTTCTGCTGGTTCCGTGCAGAGCTGCAGCCCCCGGACCTGGTCTGGGGCTCACAAGGGCAAGTGCAGGGAAACAAGACTTTGGGACATTTCCAGGTTTGATGGAAGCAGCAGAAGAAAGAGAACGCTACTTGAGCAATGTAAAGGACACGTTGGGGAAGAGAGATCTCAACAAAATTGATAGACACGCTGTACAAATTGTAGAAAATCCAATGCTTCCCACAAGATTTCTGTGAACTCCCAGGGGAGATTTTCTTTTGATCATAATTCTATTTAGGGCCCATCTTGATGTCTCACTGTGGGGGTCCTATTCTGCATTGGGGCAGGCAGATGAGGAATTCAGCCTCTTCCTTAATCTCCATCACACTAACCACTCACCTTAGGTATTTGTGTAAATGAGCATGTTGTAGTCACATGTAGCACTTGTTGCCCACCACTGATTCTCCTTATATGAACCCATTATCTGGAAACCATTCCTTCTCTGCTCACTTCAACCCAAGTGGAGATGGATGTGAATCCATCTCTGGTTTCAACAGTGAACACATGATCCACTCCTGGCCAATCAGAGCACCCCACTTCCCCAGCCACAATGATTGGCTCAAAGATGGTCACATGATCCTAGTCAATTAAACCAAAATTAGTATTAAGTGTTTTGGAAAAGAAAAACTATATATTGGGAATCAATACCTAAGAGTGCAGTCAAAATAGAAGAGATAGAAAGAGACACCAAGTTTCAATGCCATTAGTTAAAACCCTGGATCCAGCCATGCCTGGTATACTCAATTTCATAGACAAACAAACACCCGTAGCTTATCTTCTCTTAATCTAATTTGGGTTGTATTTCTATCACTTGCTCCTGAAAGAGACCCAAACTAATGTTAAACCTTACTGAAAACTTGAGCGGGTAGATGGGTTTACAGCACAGCAAATAATATCAAATCGATATTAGATATTCTTGTTTCTAAATGTCTTCTGTTTGTTTTGTTAACTCAGGTTTTGCCCTCCCCTCTGCTATGTGGCTCAGAGCTCTCTATTCCAAATTCCTGTTTATTTCTTGTGTAGAGTGTTTCAGCTACTCCTTCCCCAGCAACACCCCTCTCAATAAGCATTTACGAAACTATTTCCCTAAACAAAGAAAATGCCCTCCCTAAGGAGAATTCTCAACCCAGCTATTGAGAAAATAAACTTTTCACCCCTCTGCATATAAAATGAAGAGGCTTGGACAAGAGCTCCTCTATGATTCTATGCAACTTAAAAACTCTGGGGTTCAAAATATAATAAAGCTATTAAAATTGTGGCATGGGAGAATGTTTTTTCAAAATGCAAGTCACAACCCATTAATAGGTCTTGAAATCAATTTACTGGGTCATAAGCAGCATTTTTAAAAAATGAAAGAGAATAAAATAGAAAATAACAGAGTAGATTATACATAATGGAGGTAAGTATTGGTTCATGAAACTTTTATTTCGATTATAAATATGTACGTATTATATACATACTGCACTGGATTATAGTTTAAAATGTATTTCTTGTTGTATGTCATGGCACAAAAATTTTGAAAGCCAATAGTGTAAATCAGTCCTCACTGAAGAGAAAGGTATCAGTAGTTAAAATATATTTGATTCAAGCTTTGTTTAAAAAAACCCAGGAAGGATAAGATATAGATAAATATGTAGATAAAGATACAGATATATCTGAAAAAATATAGAATTATGCATACCAAAAATCTATGTTGGTATTCCTGGGTAGGGGAATTATGGTATTTTTATCTTAATATGCATATTTTGGGGGTTATCTAATTTTAAAAAAAGACGTTTTACTTCTTACAGGCACAAATGTTGAAAGCTTATTTTTATTTTGAAAGATAAGTATTCAGTAATGTATCACAGGGATACATTCTGGGAAATGTGTCCTTAAGCGATTCTGTCATTGTGTGAACATCATAGAGTGTACTTATACAACCTAGACGGTATATCCTACTACACATCTAGGCTATATGGTATAGCCTATTGCTCCTAGGCTGCAAACCTGCACAGCATGTTACTGTACTGAACACTAGAGGCAACAGTAACACAATGGTAAGTATTTGTATATCTAAACATAGAAAATATGGCATAAAAGATAAAAAATGGTACACCTGTATAGGGCATTTTCCATGAATGGAGCTTACAAGCAACTGAAAGTTGCTATGGGTGAGTCAGTGAGTGGTGAGTGGATGTTAAGGCCTTGGACATTACTGTACACTACTGTAGACTTTATAAACACTGTTCACTTAGGCTACACTACATTTATAAAAATATTTTTTTCTTCAAAAATAAATTAACATTAGCTTATTGTAACTATTTTACTTTATAAACGTTTTAATTTTTTAAAAACTTTTAGACTCTTTTGTAATAATACTTAGCTTAAAACAAGCACATCTTACAGCTATATGAAAATATTTTCTTTCTTTATGTCCTTATTCTATATACTATTTTTCTATTTTAAGATTTTTTTTTTTAGTTTTTAAACCTTTTTTGTTAAAAACTGAGACACCAACACACACATTAGCCTAGGCCTCCCCAGGGTCAGGATCATCAGTATCATCGTCTTCCACATTCACATTTTGTCCCACAGGAAGGTCTTCAGGGGCAATAACACACATGGAACTGTCATTTCCTATGATAACAATGCCTTCTTCTGGAATACCTCCAAAAGGACCTGCCTGAGGCTGTTTTACACTTAACTATTTTTTTCATAAGGAGAACGAGTATACTCTAAAATAACAATAAAAAGTATGTTATAGTAAATACATAAACCAGTAACATGGTCATTTATTATTATTATCAAGTAGTATTATGTACTGGAATGGTATGTGGTATACTTTTGTACAACCGACAGTGCAGGTTTGTTTGCACCAGCACCACCATAAACACGTGAGTTGAGCTATGACTTTTGACTTTTAGTGAGTACCTCATCATTAGGCACTATGAATTGTTTAGCTCCATTATAATCTTAGAGACCACCACAGTATATGCAGTTAGTCATTGATTGAAATGTCATGATGCTGTGCATGACTTCTAAAAAGTACTTCCAAAAACCTTCTAAGAAGAATATCTGGAAGAAATACATGCAAATATTAACAGTGCCAATTTCTAGGCATTATATATACATATACCTATATTTTTAGGTTAACTCTTTATATTTTATAAATTTCCTACAGCAAATAAGTGTTATTATAAAAGTAAAAGGGCTAAAGGGGTTTGGGTGTAGTTGAGTTTTGTTTGAATTTCATGATTCTTCAATGGGAGAGAGAAAGAAGTTTACAAATAAAACTTGAAAATTCAAAAACCATGGTTATGGGAAAGTATGGCTGGGTGGAGCCAGTTGGGGAGTGGGGAATGGGAAGATATGCAAATCCTTTGCACTGGTTTTCCATATCAGTGAGTTCCTTTTCATCTTTAGCTACTGTCTGATAGAGGTATATGTTAGAAAGCAACTATTCTGTATTCCAAATGTCATATTCCTCAACATCTGTTTGAAAGAGCATAATTTATTGAGAAAGAAGTGTCACTGAAGCTAAGAGAAAGACAGTTTCTACCCAAGTGCCACAAGTCAGGCGACAGCTAGACAGAAAACGGTAGTGTACCTCTGAGGCTGTCCTTGAGCAGGATGCAGACAGCGGCAGAGGACAAAACCAAAAGACAGGAGGCAGGGAGAGTCTCTTCAAGGAAGACGTTGTCAGGAAATTGAAAAATGGGGCCGCCCCATCCAGACTATCTAAACAATGATACCTGAAAGCAGGTAAAAGCAGAAATGTTACCACTCCAATGGTTAGTTGAATTGTGCGCTCAAAATTGTAAGTTATAAAAGGAAATTATAGGTGGGAAAATGGGACAGAGGAGAGGAAGATAAAGGTAAACAATAGTGGTGAACTAAATTCTTACCTGTCACTTTCTCAGAAGAGCAGTGAGCAAAGTAGCAGAGGGAAAAGATGCATTGGGGGCAGACACACACAAATGTGAACATTTGTGAACTTGTCTTGGAGATGATCAACCCAGCAGCTTCACCTAGAATGCCCAGCCCCTCTGGGGAAGAAGCTGTTGTGCCCAAGCTTTGGCCTGGAGATTGGGAGACCACGTGTTCTTACCTCTTCTTTTCAGAGAATAACACTTCTCTGGGAGAGAAAAAAGGGCGGATTAGTGGCGACCTCCTGGCTCTCTGCTCCCAGAGTGGGAGGCGAGGAAGGGGAACAGGCACGCACGAGTGGATGGCTCTCCCACAGGAACAGCATCCCGAATCTGCAGAGAAGCAGCGCTAGAAAAAAATAAATAAATAAAGGTGAATTGGAGAATTGACGGCTAAGTCCAGAGAGTGGGAGATACAACATAGGGACTAGAGCGTGGCCGGCTGGGGTGGTGAGGTCTGACCACCAGGGGGACGACTCCTCCTCCACCCACCTCCACTGCCACTCAGGCAGGGAAGCGCCTTAAGTCAGTGAGAAGCTGAGGCACCGGCTGACGGGCAGCGTGGAGAAGGGAAAAAGGCGGGAAACATTTTGAGCTCTCCAGTGCGCCGGGCTAGGTCCACACTGACCGGGGGAGGGACTGGTCTGGGCGGACACTCCCCCGGGTCTGTGGGAGGCAGTTTGGAGACAGGCTTCTCGCCTCTGGCGGCCACCGGGACCAGACCGAGGGAGACACACACCGAGGGAGAGGCTCCGCCTGAGGAAACCGCCGAAGTTCGGCCGGCGCAGGGTGGGATGGAGAGTGCGGGACTCCCTACGGGACTGGCGTGAGTCGGTGTGTCAGGGAAGCAGTGGGGACAGCCCTTGGCGGCTTGTTCAGCCAGCCTACCAAGCCCAGCACCCGCTGGCCCCAGAGCAGTCGCCTCCAGGCTGGCTCTCCGTGGGCGGGCAGCCGCCATGTTGGGGGTCCACAGCCTAGAACCGCTGTGGCGCGTTGCCGACCCCTTCTCCAGCCCAGCAGGGCAGGCCAGGCAATGGTCTCAGGTGGCGCCGCTGCCCCTGCAGGAGAAGCTGCTTTCTGAACATTCCGCCCCCAGCCGCTTGCCTTTTCTCGCTGGCAGGTCGAACTCTGCCCTCGAAGGGGCGGAGTAACAAGAGCAGCCGCTTTCCCGGCTGAGTTGCTCCACAGCCTCAGAGGAGCTCCCGCGCCTGCGCTTCTGCCTCACCCCGACCAAACTCCGCCCTTCAAGGGGCGGGGTTACGGGAGAAGCCGCGTTCTGGACGTTCGGCCCTCAGCCGCTTGCCTTTTCACCAGGGCAGGTCAAACCCTGCCCTTGAAGGGACGGAGTAAGGAAAGACGCCATGTTCCCGGCTGAGTTGCTCCACAGCTTCAGAGGAGCTTGTCCCCCCGCCTGGCCACTTCTACCCCTGGCCCACCAAGCTGCGCCCTTGGAGGGGCGTAGTGGCAAGAGAGGCCACTTTCTGGGCGGATTCGGCCAGCCTCGCGGGAGCTTCTCCCCTTACCCGGCCGCCTCTACCTCAGGCTGACGAAACTCTGCCCTTGGACGGGCGGAGAAACGAGAGAAGCCGCTTTCTTGGCTGAGACCCGCGGTGGCCTGGGACAGTGCTTCCCCCTGCCTGGCTACTTGTACTTCACGCCGCTCTGACTAACCCGCCATTGGAGGGGCGGACTGAAGAGAGAAGCCTCTTTCCGGGCAGCGGCCTCTGGCAGCGCCTCCCCCCCCAGCTCTGCGGCTAGACTTGCTTGACTTCCCCTGCGGCAGGGCAGACCCAGCCCTTGGAGGAGCAGAGAAACGAGAGAAGAGGTTTTCTGGACTGGAACGTGTGGCGGTCTCAGGCGACACCGCGTCCCCAGCCCGGCAGGGCAGGCTACACCCTTTGAGGTAGGGAGAAAGGAGAAAAGTCGCTTTCTCTATGTGATTGGGGCGCATCTGTGGGACTTGGGAACTAAACAAAAGGGGACAGCCTGTTTAATCGTACCGTTGGGTTGGTCTTGATCATCTGATAAGAACATAAGGCTAGGGCTCGCTCTTGGCACCCAGGCCGCTGCCAGCTTTGGGGCTTGTGGTCCAGGAAGGAAAATCTTGGCCAGAGTCCTCAACAATTGCACCTAATTGACACCACCCCCCTACCTGGGGCTGCTTCGCAGTGTGGCAAAAGAGCCCCAAATAACATATTAATAACATATTTGCAGCTCTCCCCTAGCAGCAGATGAAGCAACCACAGAAGTATATGCTCACACGCTTGCTGGTGCCTGTTGCTCTTCTTATTCCACCCAAAGGGGCAGCAGGGCTCAAGTAACCTTTGGGAGTGACAAGTCATTTCCCAAAGATTGGGGCACTGGTATACCCCATTTGGGGGTTTAGAGCCCAAAACAAAGGTATTGGAATACCTTGATAATCGACTCCTCCACTCAAAGTACAAGCAACAAAAGAGAGGGTAACCCCATAGCCCAACACAGTGCCTTTCTTCTCAAACTAGCAGAGGGCAGCAGAGTCACTCACAAAAGAGTGATTCACCACCTGGGAGACTAAGCAAGGGGTCCAAACTTACTAATCTTCTTTTGGCAAAAGATAAAGACAACAGGTCAGAGACAACCCAACAGGCTAAAACACCTCTAAGGCAATGCAGGACCAGAGTGCATCTCCCCTGCACTGTCAAGGAACGTCCCTTCAGGGTTCTGGAGTTAAATCAGTAACCCAGCCCCAGCACCCTCAGTTCTAGCCTGATGAGAAAGAATCAGTGAAAGAACACTGGAAATATGAAGGATCATAGAGAAAAATCTCCCCCAAAAGAAAATATTTGATTTCCATCAGTAGATAACAACTTACATGATATGATTAAATTGACCAAGGAAGAATTCTGAACATGGATTGTAAGAAAACCCAATGGAATTGAAAAGAAAATAGAAACTCAACATAAAGAAACCACAAAAACAATGGAGGATATAATAAAAATTCTCTAAAGAAATTGAAATACTATGGAAAAACCAAATAGAAATCTTGGAAATGAAGGAGACTTTGAAGGAACTTCAAAACACAGTGGAAATCCACAAGAACAGAATGGATCATGCAGAGGAAAGAATCTCAGAACTTGAAGATAATGCCTATGTGCTAAACAAATTGGATGAAGAAAAAGAACCCAGAAACAAGAGACAAGACCAAAACATACAAGAAATGTGGGATTATGTAAAGAAGCCACATATAAGACTTATTGGAGAGAAAAGAAGAAAATACACAAGGGCTGGAAAACTTATTTCGTGGAATAATAGAAGAAAATATGCCTGGCCTGGCCAGAAATCTAGACATCCAGATACAAGAAACACACAGAACTCCTGGGAGACTCAATGTGAAAAGGCAATCACCACGTCACGTAGTTATTAGGATGACCACAGTAAACATGAAAGAAGCAATCCTCCAAGCAGTGAGGCAAAAGCAGCAAATAACCTACAAAGGAAAACCTATCAAATTAACTTCAGACTTCTTAACTGCAACTTTACAAGCCAGCAGGGATGGGGTGCCTATCTTTAATCTTCTAAAACAGAATAATGGCCAACCTAGAATTCTCTACCCGGCAAAATTAAGCTTCATCTATGAGGGAGCAATAAAGACCTTCCCAGATAAGCAAACACTGATGGAATTTGCAAAGACCAGACCACCACTACAGGAAATACTCAGACCTGCATTACACATGGAACAACACACTAGACATTCTCCAAAGTAAAATCACTTAAGAGTTAAAGTCTAGAACCTGGTCTCCAAGATGACTCAAGGAGTAAAACAAAATAATATGAATTTACCTAACAATATAAATGGAAATCTACCTCAAATATCAATCCTCTCAATAAATGTGAATGGCTTGAATTGTCTTCTGAAGAGACATAGACTGGCAGAGTGGATAAAGATCCACAAGCCTAGTTTCTGCAGTCTACAAGAAACACATCTAACCCACAAAGATGCTTTCAGGCTTCAGGTCAAGGGATTGTTGGAAAACAATCCTCCAGGTAAATGGAAGTCAAAAGAAAGCATGGGTAGCTCTATTTATTTCAAATAACATAAGCTTTAAAATAGCAAAAGTAAGAAAGGACAAAGACGGCCACTATATAATGGTGAAAGAGAAGATCCAACAAGAAGACTTAACAATTCTTAATATTTATGCACCCAACTCAGGAGCACCCAGATACATAAAGTAAACCCTGTCTGATATAAATAGCATGATAAACAATAATACCATAATAGCTGGAGACTTCAACACCCCACTGAATCAACTGGACAGTTCTTCCAAACAGAAAATAAGCAAAGAAACAGTGGACTTAAACAGAGCACTAGAACAAAAGGTTCTGACAGACCTCTACAGAACATTCCACTCAAATAAAGCTGAATATACATTCTTCTCACCAGCTCATGGAACTTTCTCTAAAATTGATCACATACTAGGCCACAAATCAGACCTCAAAAAATTCAAAAAAATAGAAATAATACTGTGTATCTTCTCAGATCATAGTGGTATAAAATTAGAGTTCAGTTCCAACAGAAATACACACAACTTCACAAAGTCATGGAAATTAAATAATCTATTGTTGAATAACTATTGAGTAAAGGAGGAAATACAGAGAGAAATCAAATCATTCTTCGAACTAAATGTTAATGGAACCACAAGTTATCAAAACATGTAGGATTCAGCAAAAGCATTCCTGAGAGAAAAACTAATAGCATTAAATGCTCACATCCAAAAAACAGAAAGCTCAAATATCAACAATCTAATAAACAGTCTCAAGGAATTGGAAAAGGAAGAGCAAATCAACTCCAAACCTAGCAGAAGAAAAGAAATAACTAAGATCAAAGTGGAACTAAATGAAATTGAGAAAAAAAGAACTATACAGAGGATCAATGAAACCAAAAGCTGGTTTTTTGAAAAGATAAACAAAATTGATAGTCCTCTTGCCAGATTGACAAGAACTCAAAGGGAAAGGACTCTAATAAACTCAATTATAAATGAAAAAGGAGAGGTCACAACAGACACCATGGAAATACAAAATATTATCTTTGAATACTATTAAAACCTATATGCCCCGAAACTACATAATGTGGAGGAAGTAGACAAATTCGTGGAAACATGCAACCTCTCTAAGTTCACCCAGGAGGAATTAGAATTCCTGAACAGACCAATATCAAGCACAGATATTGGAGCAGTAATTAAAAACCTTCTAAAAGGAAAAGTCCCAGGCCAGATGGCTAGATTTCCAAGTTCCACCAAACATACAAAAAGAACTCATACCTATACTACAGAAATTATTCCACAACATTGAGGAAGATGGTATCTTCCCTAGCTCATTCTACAAAGCCAACATCACCTTGATACCAAAACCAGGAAAGGACACAATAAAAACAAAAAAAACTACATACCAATATCCCTCATGAATATTGATGCAAAAATCCTAAACAAAATCTTAGCAAATCGAATCCAACAGCATATCAAAAAAATAATTCACCATAACCAGGTGGGCTTTATACCAGAGATGCAAGGCTGGTTCAACATACACAAATCTATAAATGCAATTCACCTCATAAATAAAAGCAGAACAAAGACCATATGATTCTCTCAGTAGATGCAGAAAAAGCATTTGACAAAGTCCAGCACACCTTTATGATAAAAACTCTTAGCAAAATAGGCATAGATGGGACATACCTTAAAATTATCAAGGCCATATATGATAAACCCACAGCCAATATCATTCAGAATGGGGAAAAATTGAAACCACTCCCACTTAGATCTGGAACCAGACAAGGATGCCCACCATCTCCACTTCTATTCAACATAGTGCTGGAAGTCCTTGCTAGAGCAATTAGACAACAGAGGGGAATTAAGGGTGTACAAATTGGGGCAGAAGAGATCAAACTATCACTCTTTGCTGATAATATGATATTATATCTAGAAAACCACCAGGATTCAACAAAGGGACTCCTGGAATGGATAAATGAATTCAGTAAAGTTTCAGGATACAAAATCAATACACACAAATCAGAGGCATTCTTATATGCCAATAACACTCAAGCCAAAATTCAAATAAAAAACACATTACCTTTTATAATAGCCTCAAAGAAAATCAAATATCTAGGAATATATTTAATGAAAGAGGTGAGAGACATATACAGGGAGAACTATGAAACACTAAGAAAAGAAATTGTAGATCATGTAAACAGATGGAAAAATCTACCTTGCTCATGGATTGGTAGAAGAAACATTGTTAAAATGTCCATACTACCTAAAGTGATCTACAGAATTAATGCAATTCCTATCAAAGTATCACCGTCATTCTTTAGAGATTTAGAAAAAAATAATTCTATGTTTTGTATGGAACCAGAGAAGACCTCGTATAGCCAAAGCAATCTTAAGCAAAAAGGACAAACTGGGAGATATCAGTCTACCAGACTTCAAGGTGTACTACAAGGCTATAGTAACTAAAACAGCATATCATTGGCACAAGAATAGAGACATAGACCTTTGGAACAGGACTGAGAATCCAGAGATGAAACCATACACATATAGTCATCTAATCTTTGACAAAGCAGACAAAAATATACACTGAGGAAAAGAATCTCTTTCAATAAATGGTGCAGAGAAAACTGAGTAGCTACATGCAGAAGATTGAAACTGGATCCCCACCTCTCCCCTCTTACAAAAATCAATTCAAGATGGATAACAGACTTAAACCTAAGGCATGAAACCTTAAGAATCCTAGAAGAAAAGGTAGGGAAGACTCTTTCCAGACATCAGCCTAGGCAAAGAATTTATGAAGAAGATCCCCAAAGCAATCACAGCAGCTACAAAATAAATAAATGGGACCTTATCAAATTAAAAAGCTTTTGTACAGCCAAGGAAACAATCATTAGAGCAAATAGCCTACAGAATGGGAGAAAATATTTGCTCTTTACATATCTGATAAAGGGCTGATAACAAGAATCTATCTAGAACTCAAAAAAATCAACAAGAAAAAAATCAAACAACCCCATCAATAAATGGGCAAAGGACATAAACAGAAACTTTTCAAAAGAAGACAGAATAATGGCCAGAAATCATATTTAAAAATGCTCAACATCTCTAATCATTAAGGAAATGCAAATCAAAACCATAATGAGATATTAGCTAACCCCAATGAGATTGGCCATTATCAAAAAATCCCAAAGCAACAAATGCTGGTGAGGATGTTGAGAGATAGAACACTCTTACACTGCTGGTGGGACTGCAAATTAGTGCAACCTCTATGGAAAAGAATTTGGAGATATCTCAAAGAGCTAAAAATAGAAATACCATTTGATCCAGCAATAGCACTATTAAGCATCTACCCAAAGAAGCAAAAGTCATTCTATAATGAAGACATCTGCACTCGAATGTTTATAGCAGTACAATTCACTATTGCAAGGATGTGGAAACAACCAAAATGCCTGTCAATCCATGAGTGGATTAATAAAATATGGTATATGTATACAATGGAATATTACTCAACTATAAAAAATGATGGTGATCTAGCACCTCTTATATTCTCCTGGATAGAGCTTAAGTGCATCCTCCAAAGTGAGATATCACAAGAAGAGAAGAATAGGCACCACATGTACTCGCCATCAAACTGGCACTGACTGATCAACACTAAGGTGCTTTCACAGTAGTAATATTCTTTGGGGGTAGGGGGTTGGGGTGGGTAAACTCACAACTAATGGATGCGGTGAGCATTGTAGGGGAGGAAGGGCATGCCTCAAATCATGGTTTGGATGTGGCAAAGTCATAACGTGTAACCAAAATGTTTGTACCCCCATAATATCCTGAAATTTAAAAAAGACCCACTGAGGAAAGATTAAAAAAAAAAAACACTTCTCTCTTTGCTTCTATGTGCAAAATGAGGAGTGGAACTGACATTTATTTTTACTTGTGTGTTTTTAAATAATGCATACACACTAGGAAAGAATTCAAACAGTACGAAAGGCGACCAGTGTCAAGTAAGTTACATTCAGTGCTAGACATCTCCCACTTGCCCCTAGATTCACCTTCCACCTCTGTGTCACCAGCCAGGCTCCCATGCCTTCTGGCTTCTAGGTGGAGGCCTTCTCAACATGATCTGTCTCCTTCGTGGTGCTGACAACCACTCCATCTCCTTGTCCCATGAGGATTGGGAATGGCTGTAGCTTCATTAATTCTACCTCTGGGTTACTCCACTTTCTCCTATGTTCTGCTACACCCACGCCTGTGTAAATGGTCCCTTTGTAAATAAACTTTCCTTGTATTATCTTAATTTGAGTCTGCCATCTGTGTCCTATTGGGGCCCTGACTTATGTACCCTTCTACTCCCAACTCCTCCTCAGTGCTGTTGTCCCCTACTCCAAGGTGACCACTGGTGCAATTTCTTTTGTATCCTTCTAGATCTCTCTCGCACGCACTCTCTCTTTCATAAAATTGTTAATATATGATATACTTTGTTTATATCCTTTTTTAGAAAAAAACTTAATATATTCTGAAGATAGTGCTGGATGTTTTTTGCACAATTACTTGCACAACTTCTGCCCAATCCACTCTCCATCCTCCTCCACCCTGCCCTGTGCTCTTGGAGGCTGACCCGCATGGACTGTGTCAAAGGGCTCTCTTGCCCTGTGCATCTATAATAGTTGGGCTTTGATGACTGGAGGCCAATTTCCAATGGGAGGCACTTGCAATACAAGGCAGGGGGGAAGCGAGCTTGGAGTATTTATCCCTCCTGCTCCTGCCCTGTCAGGTTGTCGTGGTTGGCTGCTCCCCTCTTCAGAAGGCTACAGCTCCTGTGGGGAAGCTTTCTTCTACAGAGTCTCATTCTACTAAGTCTTCCCCCGCTTTGTCTTTTCAGGCCTAGGGGTGGGAACAGCTGCCCACTGTTGTCAGCCTTGAAGTACTGCACAATCTCCTGCTGGTTTCTGGTAACTCTGCCTACACCTTTGTAAGTAACTCATTACTTAAACTCTCCTCAATTATCTCCTGATGACTATGTTGTCTCTTTCTTTCTTGCACCATAACTGATGTCTAGATCATCCCATAGCAGTAATATAGCATAACCTCATTCTTATTTTAACAACACAGTAGTCTTCTATCATAAGAATATAACATCATGTATTTAATCAATTCCCTATTAATAGATATGCAAGTTGAAACTAATATTTATTTACAACCTGCTATGTGCCTGACATATTTTTTTACAGAAAACATCTCATTTATGAGTCCTTCCATCCACTCTGTAGGATAGGTATCACCGTGACATCCATTTCTGAGAAGAGGAAATGGAGACTCAGAGAGGTGATGAGAGGGCTTACAGTTACATACGTAGTAAATGTAGACGCGGGATTCGAATCCAGCTCCAACTGACTCCAAAGTCCATGGGATGTTGGATCTTGGTGGCAATCTTAAGATTTTCCCTTGATAACAAATATAGCAATTTGCTTTATTTTTATAGCTTTAATGTATTTTAAAATAAACTGATTTATTAAAGTTTAACATACATACAGAAAAATAGACAAATCATAATGTACAGCATTTAGTGTTCACAAAGTGAACACACCCGTAGAATCACCACCCTGATCAAGAAAGAGAGAACATTATTGGCAACATAGACCCTCTCTAGGTCCCTCTCCCAGTAGCCATTCCCTACTCTTCCCAAAGATAATCTCTATTCTCTCTTCTTCTTGGTCTAATATGTTATATATAACTATTGAGTACTTAACTTCAGTTATTGCGCTATGTAGTTATAGACTTTGGACCAAGATAAGTAATAGAGATTGAATGTACCCTTCTTCCCTAAAACACTAAAGAACCGAATAATATATATTAAACAAGAGTTTTTAAGACATTGGACATCAGCCAATGAAGGACAGTAATCTCTGAGAGATAGGAAACCAATGAGCAAAGTAAGCCCTACAAGTACCACAGTTTACTGACTAGAGAAAGTTTCCAGACTGCAGGGCAGGACAAGGGAATGGTAGTGTCTGGGCTGATGATATGAAGCTGGGAGCCCAGGGAGGTCAAGGCATCTAGAATTCCCAGGAAACAGTACTAAAGAGGCTAGAACTGCACAGCAAAAGAACTCAGGAGATCCTCAGAAGGTTCCCTTCGAGTCTCCAGCTGGGTACTGACCAGTGCATGAATGTGAGGAAAACAACTGAGGCTATAAATGAGCCATCCTAAAGGATTAGAGGGAGAATATCCAGACATCATATAGGACCTGGAATAGTGTCTGTTCCAACTATCTAGCTGGAAAAGCTTATCATTTATGGGGCATCAAATAGAGAATTCAGAAGGGTTTGCCTCAGTAATGGGGTAAGATTAGCCTAAATTAAATCTGCCTAATAAGACTTTAAAGCAATACTTGAAAGAATCTAACTTAATTATGTCCCAACACAAAGCTCATGAACATTTGGAGGAATACAAAAATATTCAGCACCCAACAAGGTAGAAGTCAAAATGTCTGGCATCCAATCAAAAATTGTCAGGCATATAAAAAATTAGGAAAATATGACCCATAAAAATATGAAAATCAATTCATTGGAACTGACTCAGAAATGACAGTCATTAATAGACAAGGATCTTTAAACAGGTATTAAGTAGCTAGAAGATAGATTGAACATGTTAAGTGGAGACATGGAAGATGAAAAGAAGACTCAAATTTAATCTCTAGAGAGAAAACTACAGTGTCTGAGATGAAAAATACATTAAATGGGATTAATAAATATTGAAGAGAAAAAGATTAATGAGCTTGATGACATAGAGATACCTATTTTCTTGGACACATTAGTCCCAGTTATTTTAAAGTCTGTGTCTGATAACTCTAATATCTAGAGCCCTTTGGGTTTGCTTCTATTGTTTCTTGTTTCTCTTGGTTTTCTGTTATCTGGACCTATCTCCCAGCATATTGGTAATTTTTGATTGACTGACAGACAATGTGCATGAAAAAAATTATATAGTTATTTTGACTCTCTGAATAGTATTATCACCTTTCAAAGAGGAATACTTTTTATTTCTGACAGTCAGTTATAGAAGGGAAGTCACCTTAACCTAGTCAGGGATTGAGTTGAATGAAAGCTGGGTTTTAGTCTTTGCAAAGGCTAGTCTATTTCCCGTTTACCATCATTCTTAGACTATAGCCCATCAGTGGATTCTAACTGAACAAAAGAAGACAAGGAAGAAAGGGAGAAAGGGAGGGAGAAAGAGAGGGAGGACCTTACAGAGGGACAAAGGACTTGGGAACTAATAATGACAGTTAAATTTATTCCATACCTATTTCATGTTACGTGTTATATCTAACATATGTTTTACATCTAATATATGTAGATGATAGAGGTTGATATACAGGTATGTAAATAGATAATTATGTTATTTAACACCCCCAGTAACCCTAGAAGTTTGGTGAGAAATTTTATTTTTATCCTTCATAATAAAGAGATTGAAGCTTATATAATTTAAGAAACTTACCCAAGGTAACATGGCTCATTTATGTGATTAAAAAGCAGGATTTGAACTCTGTTCTGTTTGGCTTAAATCCCAGGCTTTTTCCCCTCTATATTATACTGCCTTTCAGTTGGATGTACCCCACCCTCAAGTCTAGCTCTCACGATTCTGCAAAGTGGCCTACATCTTGTGTGAGAGTGTATTTTAGAATCCCAAATAGGATTTTGGGAGTTTGAGACAGGAAACAACCCTTTGGGTAGAAAAGAGTTAAAGTAGCCAACTGTTTCCAATGCAGACGACAAAAATCTCAATTCAATTTAAGGTAGACGGTAAAAACAACCACAGCTGCAACAATAACAAAAGGTATTCAAGGACTCACGTAAATAGAATTTTTGAATAGTGCCAGCCTCGAGCCCACCTGGATCCAGGCACACAAACTAATTTCATCAGAAGTCAATCCCACTCTTCAATCTGCTTCTCTCTGAGTTGGCCTGGTTTTCTTCTCTTACCGGAAAGCTTTGTGGCACACACACACACACACACACACAAATGTCCTCTTGCAGAGCCTAGTTCATATCCTCTGGTTCCATGACCTGCAAGGAAGTCCCCTTTCCTTGAGTGCCTTACAAAAAAATACTCTGGGAAACAATTCTGATTGACCCACTTTGGGTCCTTACCCCTGATCTATTCACCGTAGTCAGGAGGAAATGGGGTTTTCTATTGCCCATGCTCGGGTAATAAGCTCATTCCTGTGATCCTCCCAAGAATCCCATGATTGGAGTACGGTGAGACCCGTTCCCCAGTGGAAATGTAGGTTCTGGACAGGAAAAGCAGTGTATGTCAACTACGTGAGGTCTTGCCTATATGTCCTGGCACTATGCCCCCACAATGAGCTGTGGACACTCAGCTAAAGTTAAGCTCAAGGTTCTGCAACCAATAAAATACCATCAGAACCTCATGATACTGCCTGGCTATAGAGTCAGGATAAGAAGAGACTGTTGCCTGTCCAGTAGTAAGGGAGTGATTGAACAAACTCATTGAAAACCATGTTTAAAAAGTACATCTATAGAAATGAAGGATGTGTATATCTTTTTTGGAAAAGCAGGTTACAAACAGGATGTGTGGCAGGGGTTCCCACTCCTACCTGTGTGCTAGAATCACTTGGGAACTTTATTTTTATATAATTGAAAATTCAGTGGTGCCTAATATTTAATTTTAAGTTACTGACTCTGCAGAGCTGTATGGCAGTTTTCTTCTGTTATTCCAAACGTCCAGTAACATCCTACTACACATGGCCTTTGGAAAATAGCATTTTGAGGGCTTAAATAAATTGAGGTGGAGAGGAAAATGAAGCCGCAACCAAGACGGGTGGTGTATTAGTTTCCTGGGGCTGCTGTAACAAATCACTACAAACTGTGTGGATTAAAACAACAGACATTTATTGTCTCAGTTCGGGAGCTAGAATCTAAAATCAAGTCATCGGTAGGGCCATGCTCTCCCTGAAGGCTCTAGGGAAGGCTCCTTCCTTCACTCTTTCTAGCCTCTGGTATTTGCTGGCAATCCCTGGTGGGGTTTTTTTGCTTTATAGATGTATCACTCCAATCTCTGCCTCCATCAACACATAGTATTCTTATCGTGTGTCTTCTTTCTCTATGTCTAAATTTCCCTCTTCTTATAAGGCCATAAATCATTGCATTAGGGCCATTCTAATCCAGTATAACCTCATCTTAACTCGATCATCTGCAAAGACCTTATTTTCAGATAAGATCCCTAGATAATAATAACAAAATGGCTTTTGTGGGCTCACATAAATGGGATTTTTGGACAGTACTAGCAAAGATGCACAGATACTGGGGTTGAAGACTTGAACGTATCTTTTTCAGGGTGATGTAATTCTACTGATACAGGTAGGAAGCAGGACAGAGGGTGTACTGAACAGGAAACTGGGAGCTACTTGGAAATTCATGGGAATACTTGGAGAGAGGTGCCTTCCTACGTTGGATGGGGCTTGATGTGTCCTGTGTGGATGTTAAAGCAGAGGCTTCTTCCAGAAAGCTGGAGAATTTAGTCTTCCAGGTGTCTTGAAAATCCCAATTGTCTTCAGTTTCTAGAAAGGTCTTGCAGAAAACCTAGCACACATCCACGTGCACAAGCCCTTAAGTGAAAGATCGTCAGTGTGACAGAGGGCTGAAATAAATCACTGACTTTGGAATTTACAAAACCTGGGTGCTCAAACAACCTCCACCACTCACAAATTACTAAATCCCAGAATTTGTTACAATGTCTACATTGGTTAAATGGAATTAATAGGCTCATGATTACAGTCTGTCCCATCTCCCAGGACACTGTGGCATGAAGCAGGTAAAAACTGAAAGCACTGCTCCTAGAGGTGGCTCGAACCCCTGCTAGGACTCCAGGAGGGGAACTTCACTAAGAACATTCCTGAGAGCCTCTGTCAGGGGGCCTCATATACCAAAGTAAGAAAGAAAGGGGAGGAGAGGCCGATTAACATTACATTTTCTTCTTTCTGTTTACAAAGATCCAAATTCACCTCTCGCTTTGTGTTGTGGTTTGGAGGGTAGAGTAGGAATAGGGTGAGGGGCCAGAAACCGCACAGGGGGTGCTGTACATGCAGCAATCCTCCTTTAATCTAACAAAGTACAGGAATCTGTGGAGATGGTCCAAATACACATTATCCAGTGGTATTTCAACCTGGAAGCACTTATCAATAGATTGCCAGCTACCCAGTATCAAGGGAGCCCCGAGTTTTACTCTTGCCGTGGGCCCCATAATTTGTAAATCCAGTGCTGACATTTTAGTAAAAATACCCAGAAGGAGTTTTCTGGGTGCTAGATGCAACAGAGAAAAGCATATTGAGGATATTCCGAAAACGATGACTTTTCCAATAGGTTTTTAATGCCAAACATATGTATTACTGACTGAAATGCGAGTGTTTACCAGATTTTGAGATTTCTCTTCAGCTACCCCAGCTGGTGTCTGACACATTCCAAAATCTTTCTTCTACTTGATATGTCTATTTTTATATTGCTTCAGATACTTTTCTTTCGGGCAAATTGGGAGGAAAGAATGCCTGTCGCTTGACGTCCTTCAGTTCATATTTTGCATAAATCAACCAGGAATTAAGCATTAAACAATCACTTCATCTCTCGGTTGCCAAATATTTCACTGTTGGAGGATCTATTTGCATATGTTGGCCTCTCCACGTTTAAGGGATGTGAAAACTACCAAGAAACTCTTTATGATGTATCCATGAAAACAACGGCAAGGAGATTATAAGACTAGGCGATCAAAGATTGTAGGAAGCCCATGCAATGAGATGAAGGAGAGAGAAAAATTCAGGTGCCCTGACAATGAGCTATGGCTCAACGTCAGGGCCTGACTCACTGGTTATTCCAGTCAATGCTGACCTAGGTTGGGCTCCCCAAAAGCAGACCCAGGACAAAGGTTTAAGTAGTTTATCTGGATATAAGTAGTTTATCTGGAAGGCCATCCAGGAAGTACCAGAAGGAGTGGAAAAGGAGAATTGAGGCAGGAAAAGGAGAAAAGCCAATGTGGGGTATATGTGAATAGGCAACCTCTGTAGGCAAAGGGGTTTCCCACAACTCAGTCCCATAGCAGCCCTGTGGGACAGCGTAGAACTTGCCCCAGAATTGCTCTTCCTGAGAGGCAAGGAGAGAGGCTATTTATCCACACAAACTCCCCTTAGTTATTGCTTTATGGCTGTCCCTGTGGGTGTTCATTTTTTGCACTTCTAGCCTGTTCTGCTCAAAGGTAGAATACATTCCCTAACTATGGGCCAAGGTGCTTCGGGGTACCACAACAAATTTACAGAGGAGGCTTAGGGTATTTTTAATTTGGGAGGGAAACACAGTAATATCTACTGAACACCGTGCAAACTACCAGCTCAAGGTAACTCCATGTTGTGGGTTACCTGTGTCCTCCTAAAATTCATATGTTGCAATCCTAACCCCCAGTACCTCAGAATGTTGCCTTATTTGGAGATAGGCTTTTTAGACAGGTAATTAAGTTAAAACAAGGTCAGTAGGGTGGACCCTAATCTAATATGACTAGAGTCCTTACAAGAAGAAGAAATCTGGACATAGATGGGTACAGAGGAAAGACCACATGAAGACACAGGGAGAAGGCAGCCAACTGCAAGCCAAGGAGAGAGTCCTCAGAAATAACCAACCCTGCCGACACCTTGATCTCAGACTACTAGCCTCCAAATTGCAAAACAAATATATTTCCATTGTTTAAGCCACGCAGTCTGTGGTACTTTGTTATGGCAGTCCTAGCTGACTAATACACTCGGTTTCAACATTAGATTACATGACACCCCTTTCATGATATATCTTCAAAATGCTGGGTTTTTATCACAGTTGCTGTGATAAAAAGTGAGAACTGTGCAAAAAGTAATGTGCTACAGAAAACAAAGGTGATAGTTTCCAATCTGATTCCAAGGTTTGGGAAGTTGTGCCGTGCGCTGCTAGGAGCACATGCCCCATTACTAAGCAATTGTGGCTATTTAAGAATCAAATACTGTGCTCATTTAGGCAGCACATATACTAAAATAGGAAGAATCAAATACAGATATTATTTTCTTTCAACATATGTGTATTTTTTTTTCAAATGGTTAGGATATAGATACTTACTAAGTTGTACAAACCTAACTACTTAAAAATGTGATTCTTAGGATATTTCTTTTGGCTTAGAGGTGCCATGAACCAAGAATGTTTGGGAACTCATGCTGTGGCCCAGAGGAAGGTTTCAGGTGAAATGGCAGCAAGGAGCTCTCTTGGGAACCGTGAGTGTTGAGGGAGAATGGACTAGTTTCCAGCAATGTCTGCTGCCATAACTGCCCTCTATGCCCACAGACACTCTAAGCACTAGGAACCTACTTCACAGTGGCCGTGGGATCCAGGCGTATTACATACCACACCACTCAGAAGCAGCTGAGGGGGAGCGTTGGTCCATAACGTTATGGACCAGTCTATTGAAGGTGCAGCTGAAGCACCAGTTCAGAAGCAATATACTGCAAGGATGGGGGAGGGACTATCCTACAATTTGAAGTATACACATCATACCAGAGACCTCTATGTCGCATTGTGTCCCCAGTAGGACCAGTACATAGATCAGGAACCAAGAAGTGGAAACACAAGTGGTCCCACTGCCCTTCATACCCAATGACCAACCAAGGGAGTGTGTATTCCCATTTCTGATCCTTGTACATGCATCCCAAAGTGAATCTGTGCAGCACAAAAGATGACCTGGAATGACCATGGAGGCCTCCAGCTCAGATGCCTCACCAAGAGAATGCTGCATGGAGCGTAGTTGATTGACAAGTGCTGCATCTTTGCATTCACTGCATGCTTCGAATCCCTTGCATGCATTCCACCCCCCAGCTACTCTCAGTCAGTCACTGAGCAGGGTAGGGGTCCTAGAACCAGGGACCCATAGGGGATTCATCTATCAGGCAGCTTTAGCTCTGGGGCTCCCCCTCAGACTGGCCAAAACTTTCTCAGAACTGTGTTTCAGAGTATGACTCTTCCTACCCAATCCTTCCTTCCCTCTCCCGTACAATAGGCTCTCCCTGCCCACCCCTGCTGCCTTCCCCTTTATCCTTCACAATCATTTCCTCCAATAAATCTCTTGCACATCTAATCTCATTCTGGCATCTTCTTTTTGGAGGATCCCAATTGACATGCCCTCTTGTACACTCTTTCATTGAGTGTGTGTGTGTGTGTGTGTGTAAGTCTCCTTCGGCCAGCTAGATTGGGAGATGCTATAAGACCAAGGAGTTCTTCTTATTAACTCTAGTTGACCCCAAAGAGTACTAGTCATTTTAGAAAATATTTTGGTCCATATGATCAGAAAATAACAATAGCTAACATTTATTGAGCATTTATTACATGCCATGTACTGTGCTAAATGTTTTATATACGTTATACCATTTTGATGTATGTACTATTGTCCCCATTCTGTAATGAGAAAATTAAAACTTTGAGAGGTTAAGTTACTTGGTTAAAGTCACACAGCAGGTAAGTGGCCAAGTTGGGATTTAAATACTGGCTCAACTAGTATTCCTGTTGTCTCTCAAGTTCTGTTTGGAAAGAGCCTTAAATGTTATCAAATCTAATATCCCCCAAGTGATCATCTGAGTCTCTTTCACCCATCAAGAAGCCATATGGCATTTGGTTAAATACCTCTAGCACTGGGGAGCTCATTCCCTCCCTGCAGAATAGACCCTTCTTGGACAGATAAAGGAAATAAAATGTATTGAGCCTTTAGTAGGTACTGGGTTCTATACATTTATCATTTTACTTAGTGCTCCAAGTAACAGTATAAAGTGGGCATAACCATCACTATACATGAATTTTATATAAATGATAAAATTGAGGCTTTGAGAAGTGAAGTGACCTGATCTACTAGGTCTTATAGCCAGTAAATGGCAGAGCCAGGATTTGGACACAGGTCTTTTCAATTCAAAAGCCCTTCTTCCTTCCAACTCTCACATGACTCTGACAGGTGAATATTAATAAGAAATAAGAGCTACCATATATTGAGCATTTCCTTTGTGCTAACATTGTGCTGTGCATGGATTATCTCATTTGGTTTTCATTATAGTCAGTGGCCAAGTCAGTGCGACTCCAGAGCTCACACCTTTTAAAATGATGTTCTGCTGCATACGTATTTCCTCATATTGAGCCAAAACCCTCCTTCTATTATTTGGGCTCATACAAAACTAGTTGGGGTCCCTTTTCACCAAGCCTGTCACACAAAGCCCTACGAAGACAAGCCTTTGTTTGTTCTGCTCAGGGATGAACATTTCCCATCCTATCTTGCTTTCTCATCCCCTCCTTCCCAACCCTATCTTCTGAACACGATTCCATTTATCTGCATTGTTCCAAAAGCACTTGCTGATTGCTTACTGCTGCCCACAAAGGAAGCAGGAGGACTAAAACTTCCTGTGAAAGGGAAGGTCAGATTCAGTCTGCAGACAGTGGTGAGAAAATAATGACTTTCAGGCATCAGCATCGGGAGCTGTGTGGCGAGGCATTTTGCATTCTGTGAAGTATCATCTTGCAGTAGACGCCTTCTAGGGAGAAGATGAGGCCATGATGATATCATAATCCTCAGCAGCTCAAGGTTTAGGGATAAAACATGAATCAGATCGATCCAGTGTAAAATAATGCCAAGGAGAAGGCATTCAAACCAAAACATGTGCAATAAATCTGCTGCAGGCTGGGAACCTACCCCATAGGGTTATTGAAAGGATTAAATAAATTAATGTATGTAAAGTGCTTAATACAGTACTTAACATAAAGCAAGTGATCATGATCAATAAAAATTAGGTAATATTAATATTTTCTGTGAAACAAACCCAGCTTGGTGAGAATGCCTAATTCTTCCTAGGGAACTAATGTCAGGGAATAATAATAGTACCACTTAACTAGGACTCCCCCATGTGCTCAGCCTTTATATACATTATCTACTTTAATTCTTAATAACCTTTGGTGAAGCTGTCATCCTCCTTTTAAAGATAGGAAAGCCAAAGCTCAGCAAAGTTAGGCACCTAAGTGATTAAGAGTTTGGGCTTTAGAATCATACAGTTCTGGCTTCGAACTCCAATTCAGGCATTCGCTGTGTGACCTGGAGCATGTCATTTAATGTCTTTACCTAAGTTGCCTAGTCTCTAAAACAGGGTAATAAAACACCTTCCTTAAAGGGGTGCTGTGAGGACTGAGTTCGTACATGTAAAACAGGACATTGTCTAGCACATTCTAAGCATCCAATAAATGTCATACATACACACATATATATCTGTCTATATTTGTGTGTGTATATATATCTATACGTGTGCATACATATATCTATATATGGGTTTTGAAGGATGAGTAGGAGTTTTTCAGGGGGAAAAAGGGGGAAAGTAGGGATCTCAGTTTAAGAATTGCAGGGCTAAAGGCCACCCACTCCGAAGCACAAGAAATCACTCATGAGTTATCAGCAGCACAGAGCAGAGTTTGAAAGGAAGGAGTCGCTTGTAGTTAGGCAGAGAGAAGGGGTGGGGGTCCTCAGTCCTGAGCGGAGAAACCAGAGTTTGAGGAATGTCCGCTCTCCTGACAGCCACCAGCTCAGAGCCTGCATCCCAGCAGCCGAGCGGAGTTCGCGACCCCGCCCCCACCAATCCCAGCCAATCAGGACGGCCTCCTCGGCGTCCCGTTGCTAGGCAACACCGCGGGCCCCCTCATTGCGGTTAGAGGCAGCTTACCTTCCCGGTCAGAGCGAGGCTAAACCCACGCTGGGGCCGCTGTAGTTCCCGAGAGCTCTTGGAGGATGGGATCTCTGGGCCCCTCCATGGGGCCCCCCTTACACTTTGTCACTGGAGTTTTATTTTTTTAGTTCATATTTTATTTTGAAATAGAAGAGAAAGATATCCCTTCGAAGAAGGAGAAAGCTTATAAAACTTTGTAAGTTTCCAAAAAGTAAAAAATCCCAGACTGGCCTGATTCCGCCCCATCCGGACTTCCTTCTCTTGTCTGTGGGACACTTAAGTGACTTGCTTCCCTCATTACTCCCCAAACAGAAACGCCTTTGGAGTCCATGTCATTGGGACTTGAGAATCAGGGAGAAATCGCTGGAAACGTTCACACCAGTGGCTGCCAAAGTAGAAGATTCTGGGGGAAAAAAACCTCCCCTGGAACACACAGGCTAAAGCCTGAAGGATTTTTAAGATGACCAAGGTACCAGCCACCAAGAAGCTGCAGAGTTCCTCCAACACAGGGGCTGCCTGGGCCTGTCACATCCCAGAGAATGTGACGCAGGTAAGTCTCCCCTCTCTGCCAAAACCGGTCATGTTTTCAAGAACAAGTGAAACAGGGATTAGCCTCTAGACCAACAAGGGAGAGCAGAAGAGAGAAGGGTCATGGTGTAAATTGTCACGACACATCCCTGTTGCTATCAATGGTTGGTTTCTCTTAAAGAATGAAAACACGAACCAGAACAGTGAGCTGGGCCATCCCATTAGCCAGTAATTCCAAAATACAGAATAAATCAGCAGTGACACTGTAGAGTATCAAGAGAAAAGAATTAAGATGAATTGTAGACTTGCCGCCCAGAACTTATTTTCAGAGCTCCACGGGGCTCGGGGAACATGCACAGCCTCCCTCTTTGTGGAGGGGCTGCATGGTGTCGAACGTAGGGGTCTGAAGACTGGATTTGCTACTCACCAGCTATGGGACGTTAGGTGGTTTAGCACTCCTGAGCCTTTAATTCTGTGTCTATGAAATTAGAAGAGGAACATCAACTAGACAGAAACAGTGTGAGGACTAAACAGAGTAAGACATGGAAATTGCCCAGTGTGATGCTAACACTTGATAATGTGTATATGGGACTTGAAACTGTGTTGTTGATTTGAAAAACAAAGAAAAATTGGTATATACTGAGTGACTGGAGTCAAGGGTTTCTGTTTTTAAATGATCATACCTGGGTAGGCATATTTACCGTGTTTCCCTGAAAATAAGACCTACCCATAAAATAAGCCCTAGCAGGATTTCTAAGCATGTGCGCAATAGAAGCCCTACCCCGAAAATAAGACCTAATGATGGGCGTGGCTACGCAGTGTGTCTGCACAACCCATGCATTTCGTCGCGGAGTGGTAAAGAAGATGAGCAGCCCTTCTCATCTGCCCCATGAGAGCTCTATTGCTGGACATGAGAAATGGTGGCCAATGGTTCTAAAGGAAATAGAGTCACAAGAAATTCAGGATGGAATTCGGGGTCTGGAGAGTTATGATGATGTTCCAGAAGAAGACGACTTAACTATATTTGAATAAATGTAGATTGTGGTACCGTACTTAAAAAAAAAAATAACACATCCCTGAAAATAAGCCCTAGGGTGTCTTCTTGAGGAAAAATAAATATAAGACCCTGTCTGATTTTCAGGGAAACACGGTATAAGTGTGCCTTTGTTATTGTACCCTCAAACCCCTATGTTGTGTGGATTTCCCAAGGTAAGCAGTGTGAGAGGGGCAATGCTGGTCCACCCACAGTGGCACACCTTGTGGCTCACAGACATGCCCCAGGAAGGAAGACTTGGAGAGTGGGGGCATCAGTACATGAAGTGGAGCTTGAAACTCGCCAGTGTTTTGCATGTGTGTCCAAAATGTTCCTAAGCTGCTCTTCTCTAAGGCTTAACACATCTCTTTGCATCCCTCATTGCTCAGCCCACTTAGTAAGGTCACTCTGCAAGATACAGCCTTCCGGCATGCATTTCCTTTCATCTCGAAATGCAGCCCCAAAGTACGTTTGATCTAGAGCAGCTCCCTCTGGGACTGAATTTCCCAGCATAGCAGGTGGGGGAAAGAGAATGAGAGACAGAATGAGAAGGAAGACAGACATTTCAGCAGCAAGGGTGAGCCTCAGAACCGGGGCAGAGGACACGAACAGCCTGGGTTTGGATCTGCCTCTTAGCAGCCCTGTGGCCCTGGGCAAGTTGCAGAACTTCTCTGCATCAGTGTCAACATCTGTAAAATGGGGATATCACCTCCTCACAGGATTGCCATGAGCATTAAACGAGTAGAGGTATGCCAAAAGCTCCTAGTACAGTTCCTGACACGTAGCAGGAACACCCCAGATTTTAGTTATATTGCTATTTCGTTTATGTAGCATGGATTTATGGAACTTCCATTATGTGCTAAACACTTGCTCTTATAAAAAAATGAGACTCACCTTCAAAAATCTCACAATCTATAGTGTGTATGTTTGAGATGGTGAGTGAAAGAGATAAGAAACATCATTACAATGTGGGGTGATTAATGATGTGCTAGGGAAGTAGCATAGGCTGTTGTAGGAGCAAGGAAAAGGGACAGCTAACTCAGACTTGTGTGTACGCATGCATGCGTGTGTTGAATTTGGGGAGGAATGAAGCCATGTACTCAAGGAAATGCAATAGGGTTTTCCTCCTGGCATACAGAGATGAAGAGAGTGGAGGAAGATACAGAGGTTGGAATGATCACTTCTTTCTTGGGAGGAGGTTAGTGGAACATAGGGAAGTCAGGAATGGGAAGCAGGTTTCCAGGGAACTGTTGGGTAGACTAAGATCTCAGGCACAAAATCCTTATGAAAGTCCTTCTGCCCCCATCCCACTTTCTAGGAAATAACGAAGACCCCAGGGTGTCTTTGGCTCACGTGCAAAGGATCATGCCATTAGGAATTTCAAGTTTGTAGAGCTACAGTAAAGCATTAATTAGCACAACATAGACTAACTAGAGAGTGTCAAGGCACAAAAAATATGTAGAGCTTAGGACTGATGTCTGGGGTAAATCAAGCTAATAACTGCAATCGTAATGATGATGAGGACAGTTGGTATGCATTGCGTATTCACCATGTGCCACGTTCTAAGCTAAAAATTCTTTATGAAAAAATGTGATATTTCAGAATCTTCTACAATCCTTCAAGATATGAACTGTGACCTCCTCATGAGATAGATGGCAACACAGAGGCTCAGAAAGGACAGGTCTCTTACCCAAAGAAACCCAGCTGGCAAGGAGCAGAGGTGGGATTTGAACTTGGAACTTGGATCTGTATGGCTCCAGAATTCAAGCCCTCTCTATCCCACCATGCTAATCAAACTATGATAAGTAGTTGTCCTGTTCAGTGTCACAGAGACTACAAAAAGAAGGTGTAAGGCACTATCACTGGCTTCAAATAGTTTTCAGGTTTGTTTGGAGGAAGAGAGGGAGTGACACATGAAAACAGAAAAACAAAATGCCAGGCAGCCAGGTAAGGGTCCTATGAGGAGTGATGCGAGGAGTTATCTGGCATCTCAGGGGAAGCAGGTGTGGCCACCCTGGGGTGCAATACTAAGAATCCACTGCATGCTAGTGTAATGGATGCCTCTTAGGAAAAAACCCACAAGGGTCCCAAAGCTCTCCAAAACCAGCCATTTCCCCTTCTCCTAGGCATGGTGGCTGCTGTATCATAAGCAATGTTAAACTGGCACCTGTCTTGGACAGCATCTCCATGTGTTGTTTTGGTTTTTTTTCTCAACTGAGGGAATATAAATAACATATGCAAATCCTCTGTTTGAAGGTCTTTTGTTGAAAAAACCTTCTAGCTTGCCCTTATGTTGGGCTTCCTAATCTGTTTAGGGAGTCCCTTTTTCCTTTGTTTCCCAAGGAAGCAAAAGAAGACTAATGAGATTAGACATGGGGGAGGGAAGAAGCAGGTTGTGTGTGGAATTACCATGGACCTACAATTTCTGCCGTGGAAAAGACTAAAAAAGAGGGATGCTTATAACCCCTCCTCCATGCTGTAGAATGAGAATGCAGAAATAGCATTTGGCAAAAACTAGAAAGGTTTGAAATCCTTTATACAAGCTCTGTCTCTTGGTGCCTGAAGTTTACACCTTGCTGTCATTAAAAACCCAGTGAGAAAAGAAGCATCCTTAATTTGGACAGACGCTGAAACTTGTAGGAACCATTCTGGATGTTTTGCTCATATCCTAGCTTAATGATGAAAAGAGCAGATTCCTCTGCAAGCTATGTGGGTTTGAACCCCCATTCTGCCACTCACTAGGTTGTGTGACCTTGGGCAAATCAGTCCCTCTCTGTGCCTCAGTTCCCTGCTCTGTCAAACAGTTGTGTCGCATTTTATCTAATCCACATAGCCTTTCATTTCAAGATACATCATCTTCATAATTTTCTTGTGCTATTAAGAAAGAAAACCTTATGAATTAAACCATTACTTGCTTTCAATCATAAGATGTGTCCCAGTTTCAGAGGTGTTTAAAATGCAGAAAGAAAAGGTGTGTCTTAGAATAGATGAAATACACCTAAAAATGCTCCCCTGTATGGGGTTGTTGTGGGAATTCGATGAGTTAATATGGGTAAAGAAAGCTCTTAGAACAGAGCCTGGCACAGGGTAGATACCATTAAATGTTAGCCATCCTCCTGGGGATGTTTAATCCCTTCGACAACTTTGTGATAGAGGTGTGGTTAACTCCCTTTTGTACCTGGGTAAACTGAGGCTTGAAGAGCTCCAAGGTCTCGTTCTCCACTGAGCGGTGAGTTGGCAGGTGTGAGGAAAAGAGGGCAAATCAGGGAGAATCTCAGGTGTGGGGAGGGCCTGGACCTGAATGCCTCCACCCCCACTACCCCCATGGGATGATGTGGATGGTTAGGCTGAGAGAGAGCCCCGGACACCCAGGCCAGAGTGCACCCAGCTGGGCTGCCTGGAATCAAAAACACAGAACCAACATATTTTGGAAAGCTTTTCCCCAACAAGAGAAGCCTTGACTCCCAGCACAGTACGTTTCCAATGCAAACATGAAATGATCTTCTTCCCTGTCCAGATAGAACAAAGTGTGGCCTGAAGAGATAAATGCGGGGCTGTGACGAGTCATCAGGTTTTGGTAGAAGCGAGCTCAGCGCCTGAGCCATCTCTCCGGCCTCTAATCACTGAGACCACACACCCTGCTCTGAATCACTGATTACCCTGCATAACATAAAATAAGATATCTAACGACCACTTGAGATTCAATTCTGGAAGAATCCTAGCCGGCTGCACCTCCGTTTTTTAATATCACTCATGTTGTAGGCCAGGAAAACAGCAATGAGTTCTTTTCTCTCTCCAAGGGATTCTTCTGGCTCCATTGTTACTGCATGAGATAATTGCAGAATTCAAGATTTTTTTGTTGTTGTTGTTGTTTTGCTTTGCTTTTTTCCTTTATGGCCTAAATGCTTTGTACTGGTGATACTTGCTTTAGTGCATCTTGCTGTGTCTAATTGCGGGCCCATTTGACAGGCGGCTCCCCTGCGTGGGAAATCAGGATATGTCGGGAGGAGCATGTTCATTACCTCCTGACACAGGAAGAGCGATAGACACTGTTTATGCTGGACAAAAGGAAGCCAGTTCTTTGTCCCATGTGCAAAGAAGCAGCTGCTCAGGATGGGGTGGGGGGAGGGTCTAGGAGGGTGGAGTCTCGTTGATGTGATAATAAGCTCAGTGACTAGTTAGGAGCTCTGCCTTTGAAGTCAGGCAAAAGTGGGTTCAAATCCCCTTTCTGATACTCTCTAGTGTGAGATTCTGGGCAATGGGTTGAATAATAATAGGGTCTATTGCATTGATGTTTTGGAAGGATTAAATAAATAACGCATGTGAAATACCGAGCACAATACCCAGTGCAGAGTCAACCCCAATAAGTGGTGACAGTGGTTACTGTTATTACTTGTGCTCCTCTCCCTTCTCTGCTGGACATGAGAGCTGCAGCCCTCATTTTGAAGATGTGGTCAGCCCAGATATGAAACCTAGAGGAAACCAAGTGTTAACTATAAAATCACAGAGTGAGGTCCATCATTAGTGAGGTCAGATCCCAGCTGAAAGGTAGAAGGGAAGATGTAGGTCTAAAGCTATGTTTTAGAATTGGTGTGAGAGTATATTTGCATGAGGGATGAGGGACCTTTCAGGAGAGAGTTCATCCTGATGGCAGAAATACTTAACCCAGTTAAAAACCTTAGTTGTAGAAAAGGGGGTAAGCATGGCTTGAGCCCCCTAGATTTAATACTCAGCTTGGTCTCATTGCTCACATTTGAATCCCAGGAAGAAGCAAAAGGTAGTGAAAAAAAAATAAAAGGAAAACACTGTATATCAGTTAGGATCTTTTCAGCTGCAAGTAAGAGAAAAACTGAAAAGCAGTGGCATAAACAAATACGGATTTATTTTTCTCATGTGAGAATTCTACAGGAGGATGGCTGCTTGCCTTGGTTCAAGAGCTCACTAATATCAGGCTGACAGGGCCTTTTCCCTCATAGTCACAGAATGGCTTCCCCAGCTCCAGGCATCACATCCATATTCCAGCAGAAAGAGGAGAGTAAGAACTGTGTGTGTCCCTTTTGTGAGGCACGTATTCCAGGAACCTCCCTAGCATATTTCCTCATATGTCTTATTTGTCAGGATAGTGTCACCTGCCTCTTCTAGCTGCAAGAATGGCTCGGAAATTGTGTATTTAGCATGAGTACAGAAAGCAGGGGCAAAGGAGAGGTAGTCAGAGATGAGTATTCGGTTGACTATTTAGCAGTGACTTGCACAAATGATTTCACAAAAACTCAAACATTGGTGGTCCTAAGTCACACACTGAGTAACCCCCCAAAATAGACAAGTCTACTCCCTACCCTACACAACAACTGCTCAGGGACCTCAAGGACATTTGTCCACAGTGTTGGCTTACAAAACCCATCAGAGGACTATGGGGGCCAGGGGCAGAGTAGACTCCCCAAATGGGAACATTCATTCATTCATCCAATATTTACCGAGTCCAAGTATGGGCCAAGCATGGCTCTAGGTGGTGGGATACAGAAGTGAATGAAGACAATCACATGGGACACCACTCTGAATACTCCAAAAAATATATAGAACAACACGAGGAGCGTTCTGAACCTGTGTTACACACGCCATCTTTATTCCTGTGCATTGTTTGCATTGTTTGGCAGGGCTTGAGGAAATTCAGGTTAGATAAACCTTTACACAACTGTGGAAAGAGATCTATTCTTGACTCCCTTTCAACATCCCCCACAGCCTCCAGAGACTCAGCCATCAGCTGTTAAATTCAAAAACTGCAAAAATTCATCTGGGGTTCCGTGGCAAGTAGCACTTACATAAACTCTAACAGAAGCCAATTAAACCTTCCTTGGACTGAATAAAACCAACATATTTTTTTCAGAGATCTTTCTGACAGCTAAATTCAAAATCATAATCGTCGGTAATGGGATACTTTCTATCACGAGATGGTGGCATTTTCCCTTCTAAATTCCTGTTTTCAAACTCTGCTGAGAAAATTTCTTACGGGGCTCAATTTAGATCTAATGTATTTCTGCCTAAATTGGAATTTATGCAATCAGTAATTTTATTTAATAACTTGAAAGTTAGCTGTGTCTGGTGATCTGCTTGCAAGCCCGGAAGTGACTCCAGGTTTCTGGATTTCACAAAGTGGGAAGATTATACAGGCGGGATGGTTTCTGGGACAGGTTAAGCATTGTCAGGGGTTTCATTGGGGGCTGTAGCTAGGTAGCAGAAAGGACAGAGAATATGCCCCCATTGTAACCTGGCACATGGTCAGGGTTATCTTCTGAGGTGTGTGTTGAATACCTGCCATGTGACAGAAGTTTTGAGGGCACTAAAATGAACCAGACCTGTGGTCTTCTCCCAAGAAACCCATAGTTCTGTTGGAGAGAAAATTTATAAAGAAAAGCAAACAATATATACATATATAGGAGGTTAGAGGTAGAAACAAGGTCTATCATGGGAAGAGATGTACAGTGAAGCCATCTGATCTGAATCTTGAATGTTGGCTGTATATGGGCTTGGAGTGGTCCACGACACTAAGCCAGAGCTAGAACTCATTTTTTTTTTTTGAGACTGGTCTTGCTCTGTTGCCCAGGCTAGAGTGTGGTGGTGTCATCATAGCTCACTGCAGCCTCTGACTCCTGGGCTTAAGCAGTCCTCCTGCCTCAGCCTCCCAAGTAACTGGGACTATAGGTGTGCACCACCACACCTAGCTAATTTTTGTGGGGTGTTTTTGTTTGTTTTTTTTTTATAGACAGGATCTTGCTATGTTGTCCAGGTTGGTCTTGAACTCCTAGCCTCAAGCAAGCCTCCCACCTTGGCCTCCCAAAGTGCTGAGATTACAGGTATAAGCCACCACAACTGGCCTAGAACTCATTTTCTAAGGGGGTGTATTATCATTATCCCACAAGGAACAAGTTCTTTCTTGGTATCCTGTCTGACAAAATCCTCCTCCACAGAGCTCTAAGAGATGAATCTTTTCATACGCTCCTTCTCCATCACAAAGTTACCCAAGTTTCTCTCTTAAAGGGTTGTCAAAATAGGGAAGAATTTGTTCCATGAATTCCTACTAAAGCTTTAAATAATTGGAAAGGTTTAACGTGTAACTTCTTTCCAGGTTTTAAATTTCAACAGAACTGAGTTTCCCAAACCTGGCACTATTGACACTTTGGGCCAGTAGACCGTCCTGTCCTGTGCATTGTAGGATATGAAGTGGCATCCCTGTCCTCTCCCCATTAGATGCCAGTAGCAATCCCCTAGTTGTGACAACCAAAAATGTCTTGATATTGCCAAATGTTGTCAGAGAGCAAAATCATCCCTCATTGAGAACCACTAGCAGAAGACTACTAAAGTCCTGAATACCTTTCCCTATGTGAATGCTTATCTGATTGTGGAACCTTTTCCATCGAAATAAATGATGCCATCATGTACCCAATTGTTCAAGTAGAAACCCAAGCTTCATTTCTGACCTCTCCCTCTCCATCACTCCTGTGTCCAATCAACTGCCATAGGGTAGGTGGTCTACAGACACCACCTCCTTCCCCAGGGTCACTACCTGGTCCCGTATAACACCATCATCTCTTGCCTGGACCATTCCATCAGTCCCCCAACTACCATACTCTCTGCCTTCCACCTGACCCATTCTCTTTCAATGCAAGTTCATTGTCATTCCCTTAGTAAAAACAATTCAGTGGACTTCCATTGGCCTCAAAATGAATATGAATATCTCTAATGAGGTTTAAAAGTCTCTGCATGATCCAGACCATGCCAGGTTCTCCAGCCTCATCTCTCATCACTTGGTCACTACTCAGGAGCCAAACTAGTTAAGCATCAGCCTAAACATCATTTCTTTCAAAAAGCTTTCCCTGACCACCACCTCCCAACCTAGCTCCTCAAGGGCAAGAGAAGTGTCAGCTTTTTTGTTGCTAGAACCGCAGTATCCTGCACGACCTGCCACATGGTGATATGCATTTAAGACTTAGAGGAGCAGAATGATCTTCCTAGGGCTCTCTTGTTTCATAGGCAGCCATTAGTTAACATTAAAGCCAAACCAACCCTGCTTATGACAGAAAGAGGAGCCTGCAGTTTAAGTGGAACATAGGAATGGAATAGTTTGGAGCAACCCCTCAAGACCTCCCCTCAATTAGCCAGATCCTTATTGGTTTTCCAGGACAGGATATTTTCAGAGTCTCAGATGGTGGTGGAGCAGGCATAGCCCTTGCCTGGAATTAGGAAGCCTGGCTCCCAGCTCTCTCACTACCTGAGAGACAAACCCCTTAACCTCTTTGGTTTCTTCATCTTCATGTGCAGAAGTGGGGAATCTAACCTGGAAATGTCTGGGCTCCCTTGTTGCCACATAGCTCTAGAGAGCAAAATAATGGCTACCACTTATTGAGCATCTATTATGCACCAAATACTTTGCAAATATTATTAAAATTAACTCCTCAATCTTGTGGGGTGGGTTCTATTATAACTTCTATTTGTAGAAATGAGGAAACTGGGCTTGGACAGGTTTTGCAACCTACCCAGAGACACCAGATAAAGGCATCAGAGTTGGGATTCGAATCCAGGATGAAATAACCCCAGAAAGCCTGGGCTCTTATGATGAGGCTGGCAGGCTGCAGTAAGAAGTGGCAAGTACCTCTCTAAAAGGGGCATCTGTAGATGCAATTTTTAAAGAACACATTCAGAAAGTCCCTGGTGGGAAAAGGAAAGCGCCAATTTTATCTGTAGGCAATGCAAGCAAGAATGTGACTGTGCCGTGACCACAGACAAGGACATTTGCATTTTCTTGAGCTTTTGCTAAAATATGCTAGCAAGTTTCTGGCAGAAAAACACAGAGAAGGATGGAGAAAGGAAGGGTAAAAAAAAAGCAAATGTGGCTTAGACACATCTTTCTAAATAATGCTCATTTCAATGAAGATTTATAAGCCATTTCTAATTAGAGTCACATTTCTAAGAAAGACATATTTTGATCCAGGGTCAATACATTGCCCAGACCTGCTAGATAAAATGAAGAGGAAGACAGGTCTAGCTAATGAGGAATGAGGTTCTGAGGTGTGTGTGGCTGAGATGTTGATAATCGTAAACAGCTTAATTGGGTTGAATAATTTGGGTAAATATCGCGTTAAAGATTCACTCTGAATCCAAGCTCTGACCTGCTGATGCTGTTTTATTCTCTACAAAAAAAAAAAAAATACCCTGCATGATAATTGCCTGTTTATTTGTCTGATCTTGCTGCTAGACTTGGAGTTCCTTGAGAAAGGCAACCATGCATTGCTCACGATTCCAGAGCTCATCACAGAGGCTGGTTCTGGGAGGATGTTCGATACTCTAGTCTCTGTTCTCAGGACCAAGGATAGCTCCACATACTGAGGGAGGCAACACATTCCTCAGGCAACCAGAAATTCCACTTGGACAAGGGCCACGCATGTTTTATTTACAGTGTAACCCCAGTATACACTGGGTACTCCGTAAATATGGACACCATCCTAATACTTGCTATGTCACCTTGGGCAAGTGACTCACTGTGTCTCAGTTTCTTTATCTCCCGTATGGAAATAATAACAGTTCCTGACTCATCGGGTTGTTGGGAGGATCAAGGATAGCTCCAGGCACATAGTAAGTGTTTGTTAAATGTTATCTCTTAATATTTCCTCTTCGGGATCAAAGCCAATGGCTCCCAAATATCAAGAATTAAACCATTTAAATACTGACATTTCCAGAGATGACGATACTTATGCTGATCATTTTTATGCATTCAGAAAAAGGCAGCCAAAGGGATAACGTGACTAAAATGTTGCATTTCCAAGAGCCCTTGAAGAAAATGACCCAAAGGCAATTAGCACATGACTGTCGCCTTTGCTGCTGTTACTTATTAGCTGATCCCATCCTCTACTAATCAAACAGCGTCTTTGATATTTTTAGACCTTTTAAAAGAGGCTTCTCGAAAACTCAGGAATCAATGCTTGTTAGCAGGTACTAAGGGATTTCAGAGACCACGGCTATGGCATCCTCACAGGGAATGAGAGAATGGTAGGGGTCAGAAGCATTCTGCAGGGTCTTTGAGAACCAGAAGGGGCAGCCTGGTGCTTCTTTAACCCTAACCAGCCTCCTCGCCTTTGCTGTCCCTGCCCCAAACCAACAAATAACTCTCCCTGTCCCCTTTTCCTTGTGCTCCATGGCCTGAGATTTAAACTGCCCTAGTAAAAGCACAATTCTTGAGATTCCTTCACTGAGCAGACAAACTATAGTCAGGGCTGACTGACCTAGCATCTGGGTCATGGGCTCATTCTAGGTTTTTCATCCTGTTTCTAATGTTGCTTACCTGCTCTGTGACCTTGGGCTATCTGCTTCCCCTCTCTGATGCTGAGTTTTCTCACCTGTAATTGAATCTTGTGAAGATTCAAGATAATGTGCCTCAAGACTTAGTCCAAAATAATAACTGATTTGTTATTATGATTTATGATTTATATTATTCCACTTTTTGGTGCTTCATGTACACCTCAAGCACTTCCATGTTCTGTTGCGTGTAATGCCAACATTGGATTTTTTTACCCAATGAAAGACAGCATAGTATTGGGGGGATAAAACCTATCTCCTAATGAATTGTCATTCTCTCAAGGCTGTCCTGGGGATAGCAAAATAAGGCATGTTTTTGTATCCTCCGTGAGGTTGAAAGTGATGTTGATATTTTAAAAATAAATAAGCAATAAATTATACAGTCATGACAGTGATCATAGAAATAGCTGCTGTCATTGGTTGAGTATTTACTATGTGCCATGTGTCATAATAACCCCTTACATGAGTTATTCAATCCCATGCACTCTGCAATGCAAAGAAATAGGCATTATTAATCCCGTATTACAGTTGAGGAAACCAAAGTTAAATGAGTTGACAAGAGTCATATGGCTAGTTAGTGGACAATGCAGCATTTGAACCCAAGTCAGGCCAGACTACAAAGTCCTCATTCTTAACCATTTTTCTATATTACTCAACAAGGTAAGCCTGACCTTTTCAGGGGGGTGGTTAAGAGGAAAATAGTAATGTCCCCACTCTCAAAAAAACAGAAGGAAGGAAAACCACTCACTCGGAGGAGCTTTGGGAGGTAGAGAAGATCTAACTGCCTCCAATAAGCTATTCACTTCTGCTTCATCTTTATTCACCAAGGTCAAAGTACAGGGTGTGTTTCAAGGATATTCTACTCACCCTAGAAGTGACAGGATTCTCATTCTACACCAGCCTTTTCAAGAGCCCCCATCCTGTCTCCATCCTGTGTTTTGTAATGTCAGTAATCACAAATGTAACCTGTTCATTAGACAAAGCTTGGGATCTAATGAAAACACAACTTTATGTTTGCCTTTCATTTGTCCTTTCAAATATTTTCACTAGGGAAAGCTCTTTTCTGCATGGATCCTGCATAGAAACGGTATACCCAGTGCCATTCCCTGCTCACCCTTGGGTGACACTCAGTCTCACAATCTCTTGAAGCCACAAAATGCAGTTTTGTGATTCAGAAACCAAAAGCACCCATTCAGGATATTAAGCAACACCAACCTTCCCTCAGGGAGAAGAGTAGTCTCCTTCTCCTCCCTGTTAGGATGGTTCAGGTAGGCCCCCAGGAGGGAGGTGTGGAGGGTGCCCCTTCCTTTAACCACAGAGATTCCCTGCTCTTCTTTGTTGTCTAACTGTACTGTCTGGAAGAGAAAATGGGGAACACAGGAAAGCCCTTGTCGGCAATGTCATAAGAAGGCTCTGTTCTCTCTGAGTCCAGCAGGTGCCTAAAGCTGGCTCATTCTCTCTCCCGTAGGCACTTCTGTTGGCTCTCAGAGTTCTCTACTGCAGCTCTCTGATTTCAGCTCTCTCTACACATTTTCTACCAGCTGTGCAATCCTCTCGGATCCTGGTTTACCAGTAGTCCGCCCTTTCCAGACTCAAAATATGGGGGTCTCCTATCCCTTGTGGGGGGCGGGGGGAGCCATTGTGGTCAGGATCCCAGGTCACTCTTCCTGCCCCAGTGTCACATCTGGGCCCCAGGTTTCACACACCCTTGACACACTGTTGAAGGCAAGCACCACTTCCTGACACAGCAGCAGCTACTCTCTCTGCCTTGCCCCAGAAGCTCTCCCAAGACTCCCTATGTCATCTGGATTTTCCAGGGGGGTGTCCGAGCCCACCAGTCCCTTAGCTGCAGGGGTCTCATCTTAGGCTCTTAAGCAATCTACAATGGCCTCTCCCTCCTTCATTTCGAGGTGAAGGATAAAGCATCCCCCTCCCTTTAGGATCAGTTGGAAATTGCTTCACAAATCCCTTTCTCCCTATCCACCTTCTATTTTTATATTCTTAGAGTAAATAAGAATTGAGAGATCCACTCTCCTGTAGTAGCTACCTAGAAGATTCCTTCAAGGCGGTCTTTCTCACTTTCATGTGGAGTCTGATGCCTGTGGCCCCTCAGTCTATACTATCCTACCTGTTAGTCTATCCTGTTATCCTACCATTTACTAAGGGTTCACTATGTGCCAGGTGACTTACCAACCCCATCTTGAGGCTCTACAACAACTCTTGTGAGAAAGGTGTTATCACCTCCGTTTTACAGGCAAGAAAACTGAGGCTGAGCTAAAAAGCGACTTGTGTGATGTCACACTGCTAACGGGTGGAGAAGCCAACACTCAAAGTCAGGCCAGTCTGGCACCAAAGCCCCAATTTTTCCCTCTGCAGGAGGCCCAGAGTTGCAAATATTTGCTGGGATGGCGACTTAGTTTCATTCTTGAGTCTCTCCAAATTCAGTTCCAGACCACCCTCATCCAGCCCAGAAGAGCCCTCCTTGTTGCCAAAGCCTCTTTGAGCCCATTAGGGAAGTTGCAGGAGCATTCTAGGGGAAACTGTCACACTGCCCACGCTGTCCACGCCAGGTAAGCCATCGAATGGTTACTCACAAAACAAAGTGTCCCTTTTCTTCCTTTTTTTTCTTTCAGTATTAGAACATGGCACTCCTACAAATTGACTTGAAAGGAAGCCAAACCCCATTGTTCTTTGCCCATGAAGGAAGATAAATTCTTTTAGTACTTGAAGGACTTTAATTTAATCCATGGTAGGGGCCTTAAGGAAGGGGCTGGGGATGTTGGTCAGAGGTCACATGTCCCCTAAGCAGCCAGCCTAGATTCAGGGGGAAATCAGATAATAATCACTCCCCAGGAGGTAGTTTTTATTTCAACAAAAGATTGGAAGCATTAAACCAACTTCAAAATCAATCTCAATCTCTCTCTGTCTCGCTCTCTCTCTTTCTCTTTCCCCTATCATGACACCTAATGATATTTAATGGTATTTGTTAGTTCTTCCTATGCTTCCCTTTAGCTTTTTAAATTATTGTAACAATTTCATCTGTTTAAAATGTGAAAAGAAAAACCCTAGACAGCCTGCTGTCCATTTGGACACCAAGGGAAGGCAGCCTTTCAGACGGATTGCTAAGCAATCCCACAGACTCCCCCTTTCGTTAATGTTCTTTTGTCTGCCCCAGATTTAGTTGGAGCTTGTCTGTAACTGTGTACTTTAGGTAAATAGATCATTAGATAAGACTGATAACAGAGTGGCCCAGGTAATGTTTTAAACCCAAAGCAGAAAATCATGAGGGTGTCTCCCACTGTCAATGACAGGACCACAATTCATGCAGTTTCGTTTAAGAGTCTGTCAGGCTTTTTGCAGCATAAATCGCCATTTTTCTGAAGGTTTGCCTTTCTGCTTTAACAAAGAAAAGAAAAGCTTTCTTTCCAGCGACAACACAGAGCACAAGGCTTGAGGCAAACGGGATGTGGGTTTGTTTTGATAACTCGATATCAAGTTACAACTCAATAATGCAGACCACAGAATGTTCTTGTAGATAATTCCTTCATTTTACAAAGCCTGGTTCTCAACAAAGCATATTATTGGCTCAAAAAAAATAAAAAATAAAAAAGAGTAAATGCCACGAAGGCCCATCAGGTTCAACTCAGAAAAGATACAGCTGTGTGGAAGCATGAATTTACCTAAGTGCCTCGGCCGCTGGTTTGACCTGCATCAGGAAGCGCTCACACATTGTCTTTGTGTTCAAGTGGAGGTAGAATTCAGGACAACAGACACCAAGCCAAAGAATTTCTCTCTCAAGTGAAGGAGACAGAGCAATCCAAACCAACGAATTCCACCAGTTAAAACTTAAAAGCTTCTCAGAACCATCGAGTCATGGAAAAACCTTGAAGAGCATAGCATCTAAGCAGCTTCCTTTCCCAAGTGGGAGAATGTTATGGATGTTAATTAATTTGCTGGCCCTGGAGGCTATCTGGCATAGTACAAGCCCTGGCTCTGCTATTTCCCATGCATATGGCCCTTGAGCAAATCACTTCTCACTCCAAGCCTCAGTTAGTTATCTGCAAAATGGGGATAAGGATAGTGCCCACTTTTTAGAAGTTTTATAACTTGGATAACCAGGGTATCCAGGTCTCTCTGAGAGAGGGCTGGCCAGAAGTGGGATAGGACTTAGATGTGGTCCAATCTTCTATATTATCTTCCTATTTGTTGATAAGAATGTTTACTTGGAGTCAGGCACCTATTCCGGGCTCATTAAAACAAGACAGATTAGGAAGTTCTTCCCCTCAAGAAGCTTTCTCTGACTCCTTATCTCCCTGTCTCCTTCTTCCCCAACTCTGTGGAGTTCCATAGTCATAGCCTTCATCGTGTACCTGCTGATAAGTCTGTGTCACGGCCCACAGCAGGTCCACTGGAGCAAGAACTACCATAAATGATCTTTGAATTTATTTGTTCATTCAACAACTATTTGCAGCACACCTATTAGGTTCCATTAAGACTCACAGAAGAAACGCAATTAATATTTGTTGGATAAATTACTACAACATCTTCCCCAAATAGTGGAACTCCTTGTACATCTACTTACTCTGAACAATATAAATCCTATTTTTAAAGTATTTTTTTAAAAAAGTTTTCACTCATTCTTGACTTAAGGTTTTCTGGATAATTCCAAAATATTCTAGAGGTCCATTTACTTCTGGGACATGCCATCCCAGCCATCTTAGGTGAAATCTCTTTGAATATCCGAGCTCAGGTATTCCACAGAAATCAAGATTCCCTACAAAGATGCCCCTTGCTTTGTTATTAGACCTACACACAGTTGTTCATTTCATTTCATTCATATTCATATTCATTCATTCATATTAATTTCATTTTCTACAGTCCCTCACCCATCTAATGTCATATTTCTTTCTAGAGACTTTGGTCATGAACTCATGTCAATTTTTTACCAGATTTTTAGACCATTTCCCTCTAAAGTCTAGTGTAAAATGTAACCAGAATTTTCTTCCTTCCCAATACAATACCAAGTCCCAGATATGGATAGTGTGGTCAACTTTCCCCAAAGTTTCCATCAAGTTTTCTTCCTTTGTTGGGTCCTGGTCCATTTTTCATTTTATTCCTGTATTTGTTCAGAGATTAAATTCCTGGCAATGCAAATGAGAAATATATCTGATGCTTCACTTTGGGTTTGTAACAAAGGCCTGAAGAATTGGCCTTTCATAGTTGCAATATCTTGTGTCAGGGCCAATTTTGCAACGTCTCACATTTGACTGTGTGTTCTGAAGTTCTTTTCCCCTAGTAGATTTTTTTCCAAACTATCTTATTCTCACCCAAATGCTTTTAAAAACTAACAACAATTTTATTGAAGTATAATGTACATAAAGAAAAGAACACAAATATAAGTGTACAGTTTTATGAATTTTTTACACAGTACAAAGATCCATGCAACCTCTTCACCAAAATCAAGACACAGAGCCTTGCCAGTGCTATTATTTGAATGCTTGTCCTCTCCAAAACTCATGTTGAAATTTAATTGCTGAAATTAAATGGACAGTATTGTAACAGTATTAAGAGGTGAGACTTTTTTTTGATACATAATATTTGTACATACTTATGGGGCACATGTGATATTTTGTTACATGCATAGAATGTGTAATGATCAAGTCAGAGTATTTAGATTATCCATCACCACAAGCATTTATCATTTTAACGTGTTGAGAATGTTTAAAGTCCTCACTTCCGGCTATTTTTAAATGTACAGTACATCGTTATTAACTGTTGTCACCCTACTCTGCTATCAAACATTAGAACTATTTCTTCTATACACACACACACACATCCTTCCCTGCCTCTGGTAACTATCAATCTATTCTATATATCCATGAGATCAACTTTTTTAGTCCCCACGTACAAGTGAGTACATGCAATATTTGTCTTTCTGTGCTCGGCTTATTTTACTTAACCTGCCAGGGTTCCAAGGGGTCACCCATGTATAAGAGTGCCAATAGCTCCACATCCTCATCAAAATTTAGTCCTTTTAATTTTAGCCACTCTGGTGAGTGTGTAGTGATACCTCATAATGGTTTTTTGTTTGTTTGTTTTTTAATTTCAGAATATTATGGGGGTACAAATGTTTAGGTTACATATATTGCCTTTGCCCTGCCCAAGTCAGAGCTACAAGCATGCCCATCCCCCATTACGTTTGAATTTACCCATCCCCTCCTCCCACCTGCCCAACATCCAATGAATGTTACTACCATATGTGCGCATAAGTGGTTTTAATTTGAATTTCCCTGATGAGAAATGATGTTGAACGTCTTTTCATAACATTAGGGCTCATTTGGATTCTTCTTCTTTTGTAAATGCCTGTTTGAGTCTTCTGTCTTCTTAAAATTGTCTTTTATTATTGATTTTTAGGAGTTCTTTATATATCCTACATATGAATCCTTTGTCACATAAATGTATATATTAATATATTTTCACCCAATCCCTTTTTATTCCTTTAATGGTGCCTTCTATGAGCAGAATTCTTAAATTTAATAAGGTCAAACTTATCAATTATTTTTATTATAATTGGTGCTTTCTTTCTATATTTATTAGAAAGCCACAAGCCATAGCTATTAATATTTCTTTAAACAGCCAGTTTTCTATCGATGTGCACATATATTTGCTCTTTCTGGTCTTTTTAGTCTTTCCTGTGGGATCAAACTCCTGCAGCCTGGAGGCTTGCTTTAGCATTTCTTGTAGTGCAGGTCTGCTGGTGGTGAGAAATTCCTTCAGCTTCTGTATGCCTGAAAATATCTTTATTTTGCTGCCATTTTTGAAGAATACTTCTATTGGATATAGAACCGTGAAGTGGGCAGGTTTTTGTTTTTTGGTGTTTGTTTGCAGTGGGTTTTTTTTTTTTTAGCACTTTATAGATGTCGTTCCATTGTTTTATGGCTTTCATAATTTCTGAGAAGGACTCTTCACACTCTGGAGTTTCAGTTCATCTAATCCTTTCATTGCTTCCACAGCTCTCCAGTGTCACTGAAAATCTCTTTGTAATTCATCTTTTTTTCTTGTTATTGCAAATGAAAACAATAGGCTTCCACCAACAGCTACAACCCACTCAGAAATTTAAATCAGGCTTTGATTTGGGGGGATTTCAAGCCAGGGCACTTGCCTCCCTTCTTCCTTCTCTCCTTCCTTCTTTCTTTAATTGTTTTTACTTTTTTGTTTTATTCATTAATTTCTTAAACAACCTTTTGAGTCATAATTTACATATAATAAAATACACACATTTTGAGTCTGCAGTTTAGTGAGATTTGACAAATGTATGCAACCATGGAACCACCACCCCAATCAAGATATAGAGCATTCCCATCACCCCAAAAAGCTCCCTCATACCACTTTGAAGTCAATCCCTTCCTCCTAATCCCAGACCCGGGCCACAACTCATCCATATTCTGTCACTATAGGTTAGTTCTGCCTGTTTTCAAACTTCCTATCAATTGAATCACATAGTGTGTACTTTTCTGTGTCTGGCTTCTTGCATCCAGCTTGTTTTTGAGACTCATCCACTTTTTGAGGACGTATCAGTAGTTCGCTCCCTTTTATTGCTGAATTGTGTTCCATCGCATGGATGTACCAGAGTTTAATCCACTCGCCTATTGATGGACATCTGGCTCAGTTCCAATTCTTCTTCCTTTTAAAAAGCTGAAATGCTATGAGTCATTTGCTGGTGCATCTTGTAATTAATGCTCACACTGATGAAAGAGCACGGTCTCCCTCTTTGTGTAAGCTGCAGCCTGGCGGGGCAACTCTTGTCGGACAAGTAATTTCAAGCTTGATGAGTGTTACAGAAAGGCAAGCACAGGCTGTCACAGGAGCAAACAGCAGGAAGACCTACTTTAGTCCAGTGATTCAGGAAGCGCTCCCTGAAGAAGCATCTGAGATGAGAATCAAGAATGAATGGACAAGAAGGACACGAAGATGGAGGCAGGCTCTGGGCTGTGGACCATGGAAGGAAGACAGAAATTAGTGCATCACTGAACATCTGCATGGTGAGGCAGACGTTATGGCAGACATTTCTTTAAAATATGATTTCACTTAATCTTCAGACCACCTGTGGGAAGTATATGAAGCTCCGTCTGTGGACGAGCAGTACTAGATGCAGGGAGATGAGATAACATGTACCAGGGACACCATTAATGATAATAGCAGGATTCGAACCCAGCTCTGCCTGGCTTCAAAACTCATGCTCCCACCCCTGACCTGAGGCCAAGCCTGGTTAGACTGATTGCAGGGGAGATGGAAAGACAATGGAAAGACAGAGACTGATTCAAGAATGATCAACATGTTCCTGGCAGTAATGGACACTTTAAAAAAAAAACCTACTTATTGAATGAATAAAGGTCCAAGAAAAGGAAACACTTTAACATATTGCCTGTATGTCCTCATTTGTATTTAGTTCATTGCTTAGAAATGAAACTAAAGACACTTCTCACTGCCAAATTGATCAAATCCTATCCATTCTACCCTCATGCTATCATATTATACAAATGTAGACTTAGGTTGTTTGTGTGGTTTTTGCTTTGATTTGTGTTGTTTGGGGTTTTCTTGTGTTTTGTTTTGTGGTCAGAGGCAAGGGCTGAAAGAAAGCAGGATCAGAGAAACAACAAGAGCTGTTTACAAACCAAAGGGCAGAGGGATCCATCAGTTAACCAGAGCAAGATAAATAGAACTGCCAATTAACGCTGTGTTCTCGGAAGCAGTGAGCAAAGAACGCTGCCTGAACAATGAAAACGTCTCTGCGAGCTTTCATTTTTGGTGTTGTCTGCACGTAATTTGTTCCCTTTCACATAGAAATATGTGGTATTAACTGAGAGATGTGATTAGAATGCTAGCCTCTTTGATAGGAGACTCACAGGCAAATGCCTAACGGCTGACGGAGATCACAGTTTCTCTCCAGTAAACTCATGAATTGCAGGAATCATGTCCTGCTTAGTAAGTAAAGGGCACTGGGGCCAAGATTACAGTGCTTAAAAGCCCCTGGCCTCCCACGTGGGCTCCTGGCCTCATAATAATAGTAATAGTAATAGAAATAAAGGCACCTTGAGATATATATGTGTGTATACATATAAACTGCACTAAGATGCTTTACAAGAACTCACTCATTTCATCCTCAAACAACCACAGAGGGGAGATGATCTTATCCCCAGTTTAGAGATTAGAAAACTGAGGATAAAGAGGCTCAAGGGTATGAGACCACCACCACCAAAGTCTTTGATTTTAATCTTTGCTCTTTCCTGAATCCACACTGCTTGAGGTGGGGGGAGCAGGGTCTGGATGGGATAGGGCACAGGATGGCTGACTCCTCCACATGCAGAGAGAAAACTGTGCCCAGGGGGGCTCCATGAGGAAATCCTAGTAGTCAGAATCTTAACATTTTCAGATCGCATGTGCCCATTCTCCTCATTTAATGGGTGAGAAAACTGAGATGTAGAGCAAGGACAGTGGGACAGTGAGGGTCTCTTAAAACAAATGAAGCCTTCGGGGACCCACCCCATGTACGTGTGGGATCAAGATGAGTCACCCAGTAGACACCTCCTAGGTAAAAATAGAAGTAATAGAAAACACTTCTATTATACTCATTATGTGCAAGGCACTGTTATAACCACTTTTACAAAGATTAGCTCAGCCTCCCAACAGCTGTAAAAGGTGGGTACTGTTATTATCTCCCTATTTTACAGATTAATAAACTGAGGCACAGACAGGTTAAGACACTCATCCAAGGTCATGTAGGTCTATAGTTCTACCCTCTGAAGTAAATACATCCCTCTCCAGAAGGAGCTATCAAATCTCCTTCTCCTTGTTTCTTTGTAGTTGCTTATAGCTTTTCTTCCCTACCTGATAGATAACCCCACCTCCTGTATCCTCCAAATCCCCTAACTCTGCATTTGAAGTATATTTCTTCAATAATATGGAGTGGGATATCTATTTTAGTGTTTGCATGCATGAGCTAAGGAGGTAGACCTGGGTCTGAGTCCCAGGTTTGCCCCTAACTGTGACTTTGGGTGAGCTTAGTACAATGTAGATGGTCAACATGAGAGCTCTGCCCAAATGTCTGTGAACTGACAAAAGAATAAACAACATGTGGCATATCTATACAATGGAATATTATTCAGCCCTAAAAAATGAAATACTAATACAAGCTGCAACATAGATGAGCCTTGAAAACATTGTACAGTGTGAAAGAAGCCAGTCACAAAATGACACATGTGATCCATTTATATGAAAGTCCAGAACAGGGAAATCTGTAGAGAAAGAAAATATATCTGTGGTTGCCAGGGTCTGGGAAGACTGTGGGAATAATGCGGTGATATGTATAGGGGTTTCTTTTTGAGTTGATGAACATGTCCTAAAATTGGCTGTGGTGATGCTTGCACCTGTCTGTGAATATACTAAAATCCACTGAATCGTACACTTTAAACTGATGAGTAGTGTGGCATGTGAACTATATCTCAATAAAGCTGTTTAAAAAATAAAACAGGAAGCAGACATGAGCTCTGGAGCAAGAATTCCTGTGTTCAAGCCCCAGATCTGCCACTTGAGCTACTAGCCCAGACTGGCCTCACTTTTCTTGTCTAATATTAATAGATAACAGCTGGAGGATGACAGTACATGATATTAAAATGTTTAGCAATCAGTATGGCTAGGACACTAGACCAGCCGTTAGCCCTTTTGTTGCTGGATTATGTGAAGCACCAGGGGGTTTGCCAGAGAGACTGGGATGCTCAGGGGGACACAGGGTATAATTCTTTGCCAGCCAATACCTTCAGACTCCCGAGCTTAGAGTTTGCAACCATGAGAGAAACCACCTGAAATTTTAGCTTTGTCACCAGCGGTTTCTGGAGGCTATACGAGTGGCCTTGACTTTGGAATACATTTCCTCCCGCCCTTTCTCAGCACCGTTTTGCAGTGCGGAGATATCCGCATAATTAACATGAGAGTTCATAAATGTACCCAACTTGGGTTTCCATGGTGATCCCTGCATGTAATTAACGTGGCCCGGGTTGCATGGCTGTGCTTCGGATTCAGGCCGACCTCCACTTACCATTTTATTTTTAATGCCGCAAATTTAATCCATGCTAATTATCTCTCCTCCTGAGCTGGTATTAACCTGATCACTTTGTGGTTCTTTTCCCCTTTCTTCCTCCTCTTCCTTCTTGCTTTTCTGAATTAACATCCAGAGAGGAAGAAGAAAAGGGGGGAGGAAGGAGATGGCGCCTGTTCTCTCTGGTGACAGAGGAAGAGCCATGGAAAGGTAGAGGCTCAACATCTGACCACACAGTGAGGTCTCGGCTGACACAATTCACGGCTGCAGAACGAGGGATGCAGGAGATAGAAACCAGGCAGGCGCGTTTGTGCAGGAGATGGGAACTACACAGGCATGACCTTATATGGGGCCTTCCTCGCCTCTGCTGGAGGAATGAACATTAAACCCAGGCCTCAGAAGTCACCATATTTGGAGGGAAAGATGCTTGCAGTGTAGGTTTTAAAAAGATTTACAATGCACAAAGCACCCAGAGCTCATCTCTAAGCGAGTCTCCCTTTAAGCCCCGAAAGGGGTGGAAATTGCAAGTGGGAGAAGGGACATTCCATGGGGGAGGGAGAAGCTTTCTAGTTTTATTAGGTTAGCAAAAAACACTTGTGTTGTGTTACATTTCTTAAATCTGCACAGCAGGAGAGATTCAGAGGCCTGCAGGAGTTTAAAGCCAGAGGAATCCTTGAAAGCTAATGTAAGCTTGGCGGGAATCAGTCATGCCAGAGACACAGTGATGGGTGGCGGTTGAGAATATGGAATTGCCCACTAGCTGTGTGACCTCAGGCAAGTTACTTCACCTCTCTGAGCCTCCCCCATCCATAAACCAAGAAGATAATAGTGCGGTTATTATGAGGATGGTGGGTTTATGTGTTGAAGGAGCATCTGGAGCATAGCGTTTAATTACTATTGTCACCATGTGTTAATGACTATTGTCTGCTGCCTCCAGGTGCCCAGCACAGGGCCTAGCATGGAGTAGGGGCCAGGAAATGGTTGTTGAATGAATGAATGAATGTAGTGAAATGTAGAGGCTTGCTAAGGGCATCAGTAAGTGCCTCAATTACCCAGATTTTTACCTCTCAATCTACTTCCTACACGCAGGAATTTCAAATGTAAATGTCTTCAAGTCCTAGGCAGGAAATATAAATAAAGTAAAGCCAGCTTGGGAATGAGGACACATACCTCCCTGTCAAAAGCCAGGGAAGACCACGCCAGACCCATCTTCAAGGCCCCTTCAGAAAAGGTGGTCATTCAACCTGTCCCAACCTGCCCGAACCTGCCCAACGTCTGATTTAGTCCCACACGCCACCCCCCTGCACTTAGATAATTCCAAACAACTCAATCAACTTTTAAAGTTCAATTTCTCTCCAACCCACAGAATCCATAATGAATTAAGGAAAGCATATCAAATATAATCAACTATTGTGAAGTTCTTGGTAGAGTTGCCAAATGTCAGGCAGACAGCGTGCTCATGATGCATTCCACGTCTGGGACTGTGGCTTAAGTTGTCATGATAATGAATTGCCGTGCTCACTTAGGCTTGGGAATGGATCCAGAATATCATGTTAAGCAAAAAAGTACCTCGCAAAGGTGACACCTTGTACCTCATTTGCAAGACAACAGTCCCAAACGCACGTCACAGGTGGATGATCGAGAGAAGGTTCTTTTCAACAGAGCTCTTTAGAACTGTACTTAGGGCCTGAAATCTACATGAAGGGGTCACATGGGTGGAGCGATCCACGCCTCCCTGCCCATTTCAGGAACATCTCTGACAACCCACCATCAGCCTAGAGCTTGCAGGCTGAAATGCCAGATACTCAGTAATAACAAGGTAAAGCAGGAAGAGGTTCATCGAAAACACTTGCTCTCCAACAGTTTTATTTAAAACATGTAAGCAGCTTTTTAATCACCTTGGGCCTTGGACCCTATACTCCTCAGCTGTTGGATGGTTTGGCTCTCCCGACCTGATTCCATTTCTTGAGACATCCTCATGTTTCTTCATTAAACAACAACCCCTGGAGAATTGATTCCTTCTATAGGAGAACGAGATCGTGAGGTTGTGTCTACATCAGCAAAGTGGATAATTAACAAAAAATGCAGGACCCTCCCCCCACCCTCACTGCCATGTCCAGTTGGGGAAAGGGGAGGAAGGGCTTAAATCTAGAAGATTTCAAAGATTTGTCTCCAGAGCCCAAACCTCAAACATATTTCCCAACTATTCCAAAGGCCTGGATAGAGCAGTGGCTCAGCAGAATGCAGTGGAATGAACGAGAGGATGAGTAGCTCAGTCTACCTACATGTCAGGGAAAACCACTGCCTTTGCAGTCAGAGCTGGGTTAGAATCCCACGTCTACCACGTGTGGGCTATCAAATCCTGGTCAAGACATTTCACTCTTCTGAGCCTGAGCTTTTCCCACCATTGGGATCTCAGAATCACTCCTGAGCTACTGTTTAGATTTCCTAAAACAAACTCCAGCATTCATCCAGTTATCCAGGCAGCTGTGCTTTCTAACCCCAGGTGGTTCATCTCTTCAGAAGTAGGCTTTTCTCCAGACCCCAAGGAAGAGACTGCCTTGGAGTTCTTCTCCTTCCTGCAGAGCCTGGTCAGGAATCCCCCTCTCTGTTTCAGGGAAGATCCCAACAGCTGCAATCAACATCCATTATTCAAAAGAGCTTCTGCTGAGTCCCTGTGATGATCCTACCCAGGGACCTACTCGATCTGGTGGTCCCAGGGGGGAGGTGGCATCAGGACAGGGATCAGGCTGGCAGGCAAGCATACCCTTTAAGAGTTAGGCTAACCTGGGCTCGACACTGGGCTCCTCCACTTGCTGGCTGGGCTACTTTTCCTCTCTCAGTCCCCATCTGTGACAGCCAGGCATAATGTCAATCTTTCAAGGAGCTGTGAGGTTCAGAGCCAATGCATGGAATGGTGGTGACATCCAAAGGTACATAAATTAAGACAGAGACAATCATTTGGGTGGAAACTCAGAGACTTGACTGACACCTGACGAGTCCCCCACAACCATGGAAGCTGGGCAGAGCCTTGGTCCAAACCTTGATCTTGAAAGTCTTCAGCATGCACCAGAGAATTCCTCACTCAGGGGATGGTTAATGGGTGCAAAAATATAGTTAGATAGTTAGACAGAATGAACAGTATTTGGTAGCACCACAAAGTGACTATATTCAACAATAAGTGAGGGTACACTTTAAAACAACTAAAATAGTGGAGTTGGAATGTTCCTAACACAATGAAATGTTAAATGCCTCAGGTGATGGAAACCCCAATTACTCTGATTTGATTAATTCACACTGTATGCCTGTATCAAAACATCACATGTACCCTATAAAGACATACAACTATTATGTACCGATAATAATTAGAAAACAAAATCCCCACTCAGAGAGACATGTTGGTGCGTCGGTCCCCACACCTTATCAGCAGGCATGACATAGATTTCACACAACACCTGGGCCTTATAGGTTGTCACACAAGCCACTGGTGACACGCAGGATGATTTTAAATGGACAGCCACTTTTCATTGTTCCCGATGCATTCATTCCGACAGTGCATTAAGGAAAACTCTAACGAGCACTTTCAAAGGCATAATGTCATGGAAATTATTGCTTAGGAAGAAACTAGAGACTTAAGGTTTTTTGTTTAATTTTACTGTAAAGAAAACTATTAAAAGAGGCAGTGCATGGGGACCACAATAGATTATGATGATTGTCGACGAAAGACTGAATTTTGGAAGACATGGAATCAGGCAGAGGGGGAATGCCAGGTTTAAGCTGCAGCCTTGGAGTGGGGAGGGGGGTTGTCATCTGTATAAAGTACTAAATGCAGGCAGGGTGGCTGACCTCAACCTCACTCTGGAGCAAATTTAACTCCCTGATGCTAAATGGGGAGTTCAGAGTACTCCTTTAATTACTTTCTGGTCATACAATGCCTAGCACATAGTATTTGCTCAATAAACAATTGTGATTCTTACCCTGGTGCTTAAGAGGAGACTGATCAACTTAAAGAAAAACAGGTTCCAATCCCTCTCAACCCCACCAGCAGCTGTGTGGCTCTGAGCAAGTTACTTAACCTCTCTGAGCCTCAGTTTCCTCATCCGAAGATAGGCATCTTCATCAGTCCAGCCCCGTTTATCACAGCTAAGGCACTGCCATGAGAAGCTTGCTCCCAAACTACTTACTATGCACCTATTCATGTGGGACTCTGTGCCTGCCCCATGTCAAGCAATTTTGGCAAAGAGGAACAGTGTGGTTAACTTGAAACCACACTGCTGAAAGTTCACTCCAGCTCTGCCACCAAAAATCTATGCAAACTCAGGCAAGGTATTTTCCCTCTGGGGGTCTCAGTTCGCTCATCTGCAAAATGAGGGAGGGGTCCCCCTTAATTTCCACAAGTGCTCATTAACAAAAGCTCAGCTTGGCCTCTTTTCTAGCCATCCAGATGTTTCTAAAATATACCAGATCTGACATCGCAGAGACCAAACATGTGGATGATTGACTACATTTTTCACATTTCATTTGTCATCTAGACAGGCTTTAAGTACATGGATAATGAACTCAGAATTCCAAATGAACTTAAGCCCAATTCCTTTCTCACTCTCTCTTTGAGGCAAGAAAGGTTTCTTTGAAGGAAATGAAGAGAAACTTCATCTTTTTTCTGCTCCTGACAGAACACCAGCGCTTGGCCAGGGCCGAGTGGTGGGAAGCCAGCTTACTGGAGGGAGAAGACATATGCTGCAGGAGACAGTTTGATGCAGTGGTTAGATGCACAGACTTTGGAATCCCAAGAGCTCTGGGTTCTAATCCTAACTCCGCCACTTACTGGCTGTGAGACTTTCATCCAGTGACTTAAAATCTCAGAGCCTCTTCTTCTGCATATGGATAATAACACCTATGTCACTGGGCTATTGTTAGGATTGAATATATTAAAATATTGAATATAGGCTGGACACAGTAGCTCACACCTGTAATCCCAGCACTTTGACAGGCCAAAGCGAGAGGATTACTTGAGCCCAGGAGTTCAAGGCTACAGTGAGCTCTGATCTGGCTACTTACTATACTCTAGTCTGGGAGACAGAGTGAGACCCTGTCTCTAAAAAAATAAATAAGTAAAATAAAATGGATTATTGAATATAATGTATTATCCCACTCTTACATGGTAGCCATGAAGAAACTACCCTATAAGGTTTGATGCTATTATTATCCCCATTTTACAGATGAGAAAACTGAGGCACAGAGAAGTTGACTAACTTGCCCAACTTCAGAGACCATAAGTGATGGAGCTAGAAAGGAAAACATTAGAGAAATAATAAATAAAAATACATAGGTATTTGCAGTCTGGGCAGGAAAGGCTATGATGAGAAATGCTATGGAGAGATGGTACGGTTTAGGGGCAATGGCTCTTCGGAATGTGTCTATACAGACAGAAACTTTTGCCCCAGTGATGTGCTGGTAAATGTTTAACAACCAGTTTTCTGAGAAAAACAAACAAGCAAGCAAAAAAAACCCTAATTTGTAATGCTTGCCACTTCCAGTGGTGTAAATATTCCCACTGCAGCTGATTTCGAGCTATCGATCACTGAACAAAGAGCTGGGAGGAAGATGTGTACACTCAGCTCTCGCACAATCACTCTCACAAGCTGATGCACCCTCGCTTTGTCCCCACTGGACTTCTGATACATTTTCCTTGAAAGATCCCCGTCCGTCCACCTCAGCTACTGACCCGTCACAAAACGTGCTGGTACAAATAAAAGGTGTCTAAGAGCCCCACTCCCTGTTATCTCTCTATGGATGGCTCACTGAGGGCTGTGTTTTTTATTTGATCAATCAAAATTATGGAGTGTGGGTTCAGGGAGTGGGGGAACAGTGGCCTTCCTTGACCTAAATGGCTCTCTGCATACGACAAGGACAGCTTTCAGCAGACTGGACAGAAGTGGAGCTATGGAGGGAAGTGGCTTGGATGTCATTAAAATTTCATGTGCTTCGGATGCGTGCAGGATGCAATGGGGTGGGGGGAGGCTAGCCAGAAGGCCCCGAGGCCAGTTTTAAAAATGAATCAAGTCCCCAGCTTCTTCCTGAGTCAACCACCCCCTCCCTAGGAGCTCTTAGTATAAAGTCTGACAAATGTAGAACCACCTAATTAACTTGCCCATTGTCTCTTTAAAATGCCTCCTGTCCTGGATTTCCTTTGGCAAGAAGAGCAGAGCAGTAATCAGACAGAAAGGTCACATTATACCCAGAAAAATGTGACTGTCGTAAGAGGGCCCGCACACCCACACCCTACCCAGATTTGTGTGTTGGACACGTTTTTCTCTCTGTATCTCATGAATAACAAAGAAAGCTCGGCCGCCTTCGGAGAAACCCACTTGCTAACACCCCAGTGAAGCTTAGCCCACACGGTTGGAGCAGCAGGGGCACCTCTCTCTGAGCTGAAGATTGGGGTTTGCAAACTGCCAAACACTGCAAGGGCTCTTCCTTGACTACCTCGGTCCCTCCTGTGCTACCTTTCCGGGAATACCTGCATGTAGCCAATTAACCAGAATGAAGAAACTGGCTCACTGCAGCCAGAAGAAGACAGGTAGTTGTGTCAGTTCAGGTCCTTTGGGAAGCAGACGCCAAGACAGAGTTAGAAGGGCAAGGGATTTGTTGTGGGTAATGTTTGTGCTAGTTAAGGAAGAGAGGCAGCAGGATTGAGCAGGGGGAGCCTTCAGACTGTGATGCAGGTCTGACACCTGAGAAAGAAGAGATGGAAGAAGGGGTTGGGTAGGAGGAGCCTCAGACTACAGTGCAGTGCTGAGAAAGTCTTGGCCAGCCTCGTCCTCTGGAGAGCAGAGATTGCCTGTTTGAGGAGTCCCACACAGGGCAGAAGTGGCCTGGTCGTGTTACCCTCACAGTGCTTAGTCACTGGCTGAGGATGTGCTGTGAGTGTCCTCAGCCCAAGTACTGCAGCAGATTGTCACCTGACTGCACACCTTACAGAAATAGGAGCAGCTCATGTCCACATCTGTCTGACTCCAGAGGCTATGCTCATGGCATGACACTGGCATGACAAAGTAGTTGTCTTTGCCCTTAAAAAACTCAGGGGCAGGCTGGGCACAGTGGCTCACACCCGTAAATCTAGCACTCTGGGAGACCAAGGCAGTAAGATCGCTTGAGGCCAGGAGTTTGAGACCAGCCTGATAAAGAGCAAGACCCCATCTCTACAAAAAATAGAAAAATTAGCTAGGCGTGGTGGCACGCACCTGTAGTCCCGGCTACTCAGGAGGCTGAAGCGAGAGGATCGCTTGAGTCCAGAAGCTTGAGATTTCAGTGAGCTGTGATGACATGGCTGTACTCCAGGATGCTGCCTTCCTTTGGTCCATTCTCAATCGTCCCTTAGGTTCCTATCCCTTAAGCAGTTTGCCCTACATGTTTCCAATGGTGGAGCTGCCTTCTAGGCAATGATTTCAGTAGTTGGGAGTGGGGTCACTTACCCATTTCAGAATAGTGGAAGCTGTTTGTAGCTGCAGTGATTTAGGGCTAGAGAAAGGCCTTGTCATCCTCCAGGCTGGGTCATAACCAGACAATGTGGATGGAGACGATAATCCCACTATTCCAACCCAAGTCTCAAGAGATGGAGAAGTAGAATACGAAATATTTCCCAATTGTCATAAAAGCCTTGTCTTTGTGGCCCACAAAAATCTGCTAAATTCAAATAACCAGTTCTATTTTCTTTTATATACACAAATAACATAAATACATTAACTTTGTAAACAGTTACAATATTACAAATGAGGTTGGAAGTATCATTGACCACCATCCCAAACCAGTTTTTACCCCAGAACTGGGTGTTATTAACTATTTGGTGTGATTCCTTCCATATCCCCATTTTTATGCACAACTAATAAATGAAAAAAAAAAACGTGGAATCAAACCCAGGACAATTTAGTTCCAAAGTCTTTCCATTTTACCTCTACACATTTTCTTCTACACCAAATATAACGACTCTTGGCACACAAGCTCTTAAACACTTTGCCAAAAGGAGCATTAAAAAAAAGTGCTTGCTGCATGCCAGGACCTGTACCTCAATTAACTTTTACAGCAACCATATGAAGAGCAGTGTTATTGGTCCCATTTTACAGACACATAAACTGAGGCTTGAGAAGATTAAATAACTTGTCCTAGAGCTACTACATACCAGGGATAGGACTGGAACCCAGGTCTGCCCATCCTCTTAACAAACATGGCACCTGCTTCCCAGGACAGCACTGAAATTTGCTCTTCCTCAAACAAGTGGCAAGTGCATTGCTGAAGTTGATTTCTTTTGCCAAACTCCTCAAGGCACAAGCGTTTAAATAATATCACAGCAAAGCCCTATGTAGCGGCCAAGGTTGACACAGGCTTGTCAAGACAGCAGGCAAGTGGGCCTGCTGGACATGCACAGAGAGCCAGGCCCGTGGGTGGAATCCTCCCTCTGTATGTGATTGGCAGGCCACTAATCTAAGATGTCGGTAACAATCAACGCTCAGCCCAAAGCCAACACGTTCTGCTGGGTCCAGGACCGGGGGCAAGGTCACCAGATGACCAGCTTTATCCAACAGTTCTCATTCTGGAAACCCCCAGCTCAGCCTGGCATGGTTGTACCAGACAGAAGCTGATTCCACCACTGGGCTGGGGGTGGAGGGTGAAAAAAAAAAACAAAACAGGAGCTCATGCCAAACCTTTGCTAGGAAGCTAAAAATAGCTGTTGTGTGGATGGCCACAGATCGTGAAACACATATGCCAACATAATAGCCCAGTGTAAAATTGCCCCATGTGGGGTGTCCTCCAAGCCACTCACAGTTAAGATTAAGTGATGATATATAGAACATCATTTTCCAGGTGGAGGACACTCAAATGCTTTGTGGCCTGGGTACTCAGGAAGTGTTGGGAGATCTGGACTGGACTGAAGGACAGCCAGGGATTGCATCTGGAGCCACTGGCAGCCTTACTGCCATCCACGAGTGTTGACTGGGGCCCCGCAGCACTGTCCTGGGCTTTGCCGTGTCACAGAAAGCATGTCGTGGCGCGGTGGAATGGGTTAGCTTCTCATGTAACCCCCACAGCAACTCCGTGAAATAGACATTCTAATAACATAACGCCTGGTACGTAAGGGGTCTCAATGAAATGTTATTTAGACCCAGTGCATCCTTGAAAGCATATGCGGTGAAATGTGCAAGCAGATCAGATAAAGATTTAATTGCCATAGTAATGCTCAGTAATTCACCTGCAGATGGTAATTGATGCGTGGGAGATGCTAAATATTGAAAGGTGATGACTGGTTTGAAATGACCCAGGAAAGCCACTGGAGGTGAATGACTTCAAAAGTGAAGTATGCAGGAGTCTGAACACCCTGCTTGGGTACAAAGTAAAGCTACAGTTGAGAATATACCACAGGTGAAATGCAGATGTGAATTAAATACACATGTACGTAAAGTAGATGACTGGAAGTCATCTCTGGAAGTCATCAAGCCCAACTCTGGTGGTTACCAAAATGTCTGTATGGGGGTGCAGGCAAGAGGTACCTCAGTGTCTCTACCTTCAAGATGGACATAAATGGAATTGCATCATAGAGCATGACTGCCAGAAGTTTTCTAGTTAATCTCTCACACGCATTCTCTAGGAGATGACCAAGTGTCTCAGAGGTTTTTTTGGAGATTTTGAGTATTAGATCTAAATCCCTTGGATGCAGTTTTATTTTATATCCTTAAGGGGACACCCACAGTTGGAATGGAGCAATCATGTGTTAGAGGCAGCTCGTACTGAAACTGTCGTATTCATTTCTGTCCAACTCTGCATTCAGTGACATCGTGTTGGTATATTGACATCAGCCATGCCACGTGGGAATATTTATACCATGGAAAGTAGCAAAAACTGTAAATCAGGGCTTTTTCTTCCCCAATCCCCAGAGTAGGTTGTTAAACATTTACCAGGATTTAGTGGGAAATTCATATTAAGAAAGTATAGTGATCAGCCGGATGCGGTGGCTCATCATACCTGTAATCCTAGCACTCTGGGAGGCCAAGGCGGGAGGATCACTTGAGGTCAGGAGTTCGAAACCAGCCTGAGCAAGAGCGAGACCCCCGTCTTTACTAAAAATAGAAAAGAAATTAATTGGCCAACTAAAAATATATAGAAAAAATTAGCCGGGCATGGTGGTGCATGCCTGTAGTCCCAGCTACTTGGGAGGCTGAGGCAGAAGGATCGTTTGAGCCCAGGAGTTTGAGGTTGCTATGAGCTAGACTGATGTCACAGCACTCTAGCCTGGGCAACAGAGTGAGACTCTGTCTCAAACAAAGAAACAAAAAAAAGTATAGAGATTACCTGAGGTCATAATATGTCCTAATTGAAAGGGATTTTATATCTCTCTTACCCAGTCTCAGATTTGGTGCTAGAATTCTTCTCCCAGGCATTTCACTGAGGATGGGGCAGGTACCACTAGCAGATGGTGAAATGATTTTCCAGTGTTACATAGAACATAGTGTGAAATCATGTCACAGAAAAGGTAGTTGCTTTTAAATTCTCTTCTGTCCTTTTATATTATGCAAAAAGTAAAGTCTCGGTTTCATGCTAGTTCAGTCTTGAACACCTTACCTATGTAATACTTGTTACTCTACCTTTTAACAAAGAGAGGGCAGGCCTCAGGCTCAGAGCTTTGTGCACACAATGGTGCCTGGCTGTAATTAAATACTTTTTTTTATTGTATTTGCTTTTATACTTACCTTCTATTTGTGACATGCAATAATGGCTTTCTTCTAAAAGTGGTGGTATCAAGTTTTCTTTTTACTACATTTTTAAAATGAGCTCGTTTAAAGACAAATATTAAGTAATTAGTAATATAGCTGGTGCAGAGAGATGGCAGATGTCATGAAGGTGATTTGCAAATGACCAAAGCGTGGGGAACACAGATGTACTGTAGGTCAGACAGACTTTGCTCGAATACATCCAGTGATAGAGAGGTCACCTTCTGTTGTAGTAAATCAGTGAATCATCACACTCAAATAAAAAAGGCTCATTTTGCTTTTCTCCCCATCACCCATAACCATTTTAAAATCAAGCATATTTTCTACAATATTCTCCTATTAAGCCAAAACTACTCAGTCCACAAGGTTTCCAGTTTCTATTCTCGGTTTTTCTTTGGCCCAAGATCCCCATTAATTGTCATGGGCTTTTGAGTCTTTGTGGTAAACTGAGCTGTAATGTCCTTGAAAGTCTAATTCTGCCCTTGGTGTGTCAACATTTCTCCTGTTGAAGCTGTTCTCCCTACACAGGAAGAACTGGAGTCTGTGGTTACCATGAAGTGGCAGGATAATTTGTTTCTATGCATCAAACCTCTGGAATTATTAATGCGTTCCCCAGTTCCCTGTCTGTGTCCTTTGGAAAATCAGATCTTCAGTGCAATGTCCTGGTGTTCAGACTCAGTGGCAGTGATAACAGCTATTCCTGTGGCCTTCCTGTGTACCAGGCACCAAGCTGAAAGCTCCCCATGCACCCCCCTCACTTACACCTCCCAACACCCCCAGAGGCACCTGCTATTGCCACCCCATTTGAGAAATGGGGATACTGGAGCTCAGGGAGTTGAAGTCACTGGCTCAAGGTCACTGGCCAGTAAGCTGTGGAGCCTGGACTCCTAATCAGATCTGTGAGCCCCCAAAGTTGGTGTTCCAAGCCCATGAAAGGGTTTCTCACTTCAAACCCTGAGACCCACAAAGGGAAGTTGAGGCAGGTGACAAGAGGAAGTGCCCACACTATAACCAGAGACCCTTTGAGGAAAGACCTTGTTTTCTAAAGTCAGAGAATGTGCAATACGTGAACACAGAGCAGGTTGGTTCTTCGTGGAAATCTGACACATTGTCATGATCTTCCCATCTTTCTCATTAGTGCAAGAGAGAGAGAGAGAGAGAGACCGTACTTGACCCTCATCCAGGCAAATTCATACCTCTCTTCCCCCTCAGGAAACATGGAGCCAATTTTCATGTGCTTTAGCCACAATTCTTATTCCCCTGTGAATATTCAGTAATTAAATTTTTTTTTTAAATCTGCAAATGAGCTTGATAGCAGTCTGTGGTGTTTCACCATAAGATAGGAAAATATCCTCCTGCCCTTTTTTCGGCATTTACCCACTCAGCTGACTTGGCCTAATGCCATCCTCTGTGCCAGGCAGCATACTGGTCACTGCAGGTACACGGGATGCAAAATGGGCACCATTTCTGCCCTCTCTATACATCCCAACAAGTCCTTATTGGTGTGAAGAGTGTGACAGAGGAAGAGAACAGGGTGCAGAATGCTGTGGGAACACCTAACTGGTGAAAGGGTGCAGGGAAAAGCATTCCTGGCAAGGGCAATGGTATCTACAAAGGCCCTGTGGCATGAGACACATACTACTGGGCTGGCCCATAGTAGATGCTCAGTGCAGTGGGAATGAATGAATGAGCAGAATGTGATTGGAAGCAGCGAGAGATGAGGACAGAGATGTAAAGTCTTTGAAGTCCATCACGAGGAATTTTGACCTTGACCCTAACTGCAAGGGGAGGCCATGGAAGCATTCTAAACAGCAGTGATGTGGTCATATTTAACACTTGTTCAGAAATATCAGGCCCCTGACTCTGACTGTCGCACCACCCGCCCATCCTAACACCCTCAACGTGAATATGAAGCTCTGCTTCTCTCCACTGTCCCCAGCAAGGTGAGGCAGCTGAAAATGCAGCAGACCCATGGGAACTGTCCCTCCTTTCCTACCAGCCATTCCTCCAACAGCTGAGGAACCGTACCCCTGGGGGAGGTACTCTGTGCCTGCCTGTCAGCCATGTTCTTGAAGCTGGACTTGCACACTTTACTCTGGGTGGCAGCTGCAATAAAAATTAAATTAATTAAAGAAATTAAATAACTTACTAAAGGCCACAGATCTGAGAGTGGTTGTATGGAAAGAGGTTTAAATCCAGATCGCATTTGCCACTATAACATCTCTTTATGGGAGTTCTAGAGAGGCCATCTGGCTCCATCCACCTTCCCCGCCTCAGGGATGGGAAGCTGTACACATGGTCCCACCCTCCAGGCCACGGATGATTGGACCAGAGGGAAACACCTGACACGAGCTGCGCCAATCAGATTTTCTTATCTGGGCATTTGGACTTTGGACATCAAGAGATTGCTCCAGATAGCTGCAGAGCATGGTGATGAGGATCAAATAAACTCCATGGCTGAGACCACCATTTGGGCACAGCTCTGACAGGCCACGTAAGGGAGCAGAGGTAGCCAGTTCACAGAGAGAAAGAATAAAGAAGCAGGTGTGCAGAAAATAGCAGATCTGAGCATCGATGCCCTTTTGAGCATCCAAGAGACAGAGCAAGTAGCTCAGCTTTCCTGTTATTGGATTCATGAGATTTCCTACATTGTGTAGGATATCTACACAATGAGTTGGATATAACTACAAACTTGAGTTGGATAAATCTGTTTCTGCCCACTGCAGATCCCTGAATAAAACACAATCTAGAAAACACAAGTGACATGGAAGAGGGCATGCTCACGAGATGGGTGAGCGTTTTAGGGGCAGATGAAAAGATTTGGGGTGTCCACAGGCTCCTCTGTAGTGTCTCTGCCTGGCTGCTTTAAAGAGACGAAGCAAAGATACTACGCAGGCAGGGGAGGGTGACGGGAGAAAGGTGTCAAGCACAGGGCTGCAAAATGAAAGATGCTTCATTCGGAGTTCGGCATCTGCTTCTTAAGAAAAGAAGAGGAGCCCAGCTCAGGCCTCATCTCTCCCCACAGCTTCACCACTAATAAAGGCAGCTGGGTGATGAGTTTCTGTATCCAGCGAATCTACTTCATTTTTCGTCCCCCTCTGTCGACTGCAATGTAAGACAGCTCGAGAAGAAATTAATACCCATCGTCGGTGTCAGCACCACTGACAGCAGATCAAGGCTGAAAGACAAATTGCTCATCACAGTTCAGGGAGCCAGAGCCAGGAGAAGACAGCCCTGCCATCCCCCGTGAGCTGCAGGCTGCTCCCACCCGTGAGTCACTTTGCACGGGCCCCTCCTGGCTTCTTCCCACCTGCGAGGCTTGCTAGGGGCGGCAAGGGGCAGCCTATGGGGGAGCAGCCCCTCATCAGCCATGTTTGCAGCATGTCACCATGTCACTGGCGTGACCAAGCCTAACGCCGTGGAAAAGCTACTTCTGTGCATCACCTGTCACCTGCTCATCCTGAGTCACAGATTCCCAATTTTATTTATGACACCTTGACCACCTGACCATGAGGAATAACTGTGTTTTGTGGGTTGAGTCCCACTCGAGCCCCTGACCCAAACACCGATTGATATCCAGCCTGCCCGCACTGCACTAGCTAACCCACGTGCCCTGGCACGGGCTGCAGCTCTTTGGAGAGAGGGTAACTCTTTCTAATTTGCACGAAGGTGCTGCTTGAATGAGTGAAGGTCCTGGCAACCTTATAGTTTAGAGCTCTTGGCTTATTTGTTTATGGTATGTCTCCCCTAAGTAAAATGTGAGTTCCATGAGGGCTGAGACTGTGCTGGAAATATTTCATTTGCCTCTTCAGGGCCACTTGCCACCTCTCCCCTCCCTGTCCCATGCTCCAGGAGGATGACAAGTTAATGACCTCCCCTGCTTTCCAGCTTCCAGTTGGATTCAGACAATAGGAAGCACCACTAGGAGATCAAAGGGCAGGAAGAAAGAGAGGCTGGAATATCCGTGCTGGGTCTCCTTTCTGCAGTGTTGACTTGGTTGGTGGTGACTGTCTGGCAGAAACTGAGGCTCTGAGCACGTGGCCTCTCTCTACAACTACCTTCTTCACTTCCGGTCACTGCTTTGCAGCCACTTTGCCCCTTCCGACCTGAGGGTGGTAAAGGCTCCGTGCCATTGCTAGCCTGCAAGGCACTGCACAATCCCTTGTAGGTGTCTTTTTACACTGCCTGCACCTCTGCAAATAGTCCCTTTATTCACTTTTTCCTCAGATTCCCAATTTGAGTGCCATCTCTTTTCTACCCAAAGCCCAATTAAGACACAGATGTCGCTTGGTTCATTGCTATAGCCCCACCACCCAGAAGAATGCCCGGCACAGCACAACCGAATGCATGAATTCTGATCCCCGAAGGTGGGAGGGCTTGGTTTTCCATGCTTTGTTGGAGACTCGCCAGCATCCTCTTTATGCAGCCCCGCAGCTCGGCTGCTGCAAATCGGCCACGAGGACTATTCCTCCCATCTCATAGTTCCGGGTTGGGCAGTCCTCAAATCTCCCTGTTCGCAAACATTTATTTCAGACAACAGTTAGACCCTGTTCGAAAAGTTTTTCTTCTGCTCTTGCCCTGGTCGTGGTGGTGGGGAGAAGGGGCTGTGCTTTTTGATTTCTGGGGAAAAAAAAATTTCCCTGTGATTCTTCTTTTCTTAACACCCATTTGCCAGACCCAGTCTCCCAAATTAGTGCTACAGGGTGCTCACTGACCAGGATAATTCCACTCTGAAAAAGCACGCAGCAGGAACGCAGTAATCCCACCAGAGCTGTCTAGTCTGCAGAGCCATCATGCGGTCCCAACAGAGGGGCACCACTCAAATTTTCGGCTGTCTTCAGGGGCAGCTGTCCGAGGGCTGTTGGGCATAATGACCAGGTGGCAGCATTCCAGTCCTGGAGACTGAGCAGTATTTTCTCTCCAGGGTTGTGCAGAAATGGCACTGTCAGAGAAAACAATGATTTAATGGCCACACGACAGGAGCCTCAAGACTAATGGTACCCAACTCAGAAAAAATGTAGACAATAACTAGAAGGCAATCACGACACAGTCCGTGCCTACAACTCTGTCATTACCATCCGAGCATCGCCTCTCTCCTTTGGAAGGTCAAACTTGTATGGTGCCAAGTGGTTGGGAGCAGAGCTGGTGCCGGGATACACAGGGTGGATATTTCTATGGGGAATTTTTCAGAATCATGTATAGAGCACCCCATGCACCTCCCCTCTCTTCCTCTTCTCCCTTTCTCTCCCTCCTTCCTCCCTCCCTCCCTCTCTCTCTCTCTCTCTCTCTCACACACACACACACTCACTCCAATTTAAATGATGCAGCTCTTCCACTTTCCAATCCCAGTTCCCACAAAGCTTTGTTTACGCAGGCTAGGCAAACTGACATTGCCTATTTGACAAGTAGCTTTTGATTATAAACACTGAACTCTGCCCAAGTAATTGTGCTACACACAAGAAAAACATTTGAGAGCCAGAGGAGAAGTTTCTCTTTGTTCCCAGGAAACCTGAAATACTGGTTTAAAAAAAAAAAAGACCTCTGTCTTGCATGGCTTGAACAAAACTTACATCTGTGCATTCTAGTATTTGCTGGATTCTTCTATAATGAGCATGTGGGCTATTTTCTGAACATATTTTTTTATGGCAAAGTCATAAATTCTTCCATTTGTGTTGCCAAAGGGACAAGCGCTGTACATAAAAAAGCAAAAGTTTCTCCTAACTATCACTCCCTGTCCATCTCCCACCTCCGGAGGTAAATACTTTTATGTGTATGATGTGGCTCCTCCCTCACTGTTTTCCATAGGTATGGAGATATATATATGAATCTTTGCACATATTATATTTTGAGGATCATTTTGTTTTTCATAAATGGTGTTATACCACATGCATCTATTTCACAACTTTTTAAATCTTAAGTGTCTTGGAGATCTTTCCACGTTGAAATCAGTGCATAAAAATTTACCTTATTGCTTTTGACAGCTGCCTCAAATTCAGTAATGTTGCCAAATCACAGTTTATTTTCCTGGATCCCCTCTGATGTACACTCAGGTTACTCTTAATGCCTCACTATTACATGCAATGCTATAATAAAATATTTGTACATTGCCTATTTGGACACATGAGTCCATATTTCAATATGGGAGAGATAATTCTATCCATTAAGATACTTTGGGCTGCAAATAAAGGAAGATCCAAGTGGCTAAACAATAAGGGATTTATTTTCTTGTGTTAACAAGAAGTCTGAAGGTTGAACAGTTCAAAAGGGGGTTGATTCAATAGCTCAACACCAGCATCCAATAGCCAGGTGTTTTGTTTCCATCTTTCTGGTCTGCTGTTCTCAGTGAGTTGGGAATGCCTTCCCCCAGGGTCACAGGATGGCTAGAGATGTCCTAGGTGACAAGTACAGACACAGCTCTTCAGCTTTTTTTGGGTCCCTTTGGCCAGGATTGGGCTGCAAGCTCTCACATACACCCATCACTGGCAAGAGGGATGGAATGGCCACGATTGTGGTGACCCAATTATGATTCCTCGTCTTGTTCTTGGAAGAAGAAAGGGAGAGGAAATGGATTTTATTAATCAAAGTATTCTCCAGAAAAATCTGTACCAAATTGCAGCCTAACTGAGTATCTGCGTCTTCATCTACCCTTAATAAGATGTTGAGATTTCTGCCATGTGTTGGCCTAAGAGGGCAGCTCCTTGTTTTCTTGCACTTGCCTGATTATTGATGAGATTGAGGATCACCTGTATATTCTTATTAGTTTATATTTATTTATATTTTCTCTCCTGAGAGTTATCTATTTGCATCGCCTTATTTTCTACTAGATTTCTACTAATTTGCTGTGTTTTTTATTGATTTGTAAAATTTCTATACATACTTCCTGGAAACACATATAATCAAGAAATTTTGAAACGTTCTTGAGAATAAAGAACACTTAAATTATCTATCTTTGTTGTTTCTTAGATTTTTCAGGTGCTCCTTCTGTAACAGTTCAGGAGCAGAAGAAAATCCATTTCATAGAAAAGGTTATGGTGACATGCCTTCTAAACCATGTGCTTCAGAACAAAAGTTCCTAGACAGATGTTAAAATGCGATTGGAAAACACCACATAAAATGTCCTACTTTTAGAGTGTCACAATGCACAAATAGCATAGGGACCAGCTCTGCTTTGATCATGACAGCTTCCTAGCTGTGTGACCTCAGAGCCATCATTTCACCTCTCTGAGCCTTGTTTCACTGGTTGTAAAACAGTCCTCCCTCCTGGCTTTTCCCATCCTCATGCACATCCATGGCTTCCAACAGGAGCACCTATGGCTCTCCACCTATGGCTCTAGGGTAGTCCAGACAGGGCAAGAAGGTAATGCCCTCTACCAGTGGCAGACAAATGTTAATGGATAAGTATCTGGGTTGCCTTGCCTTCAGATGCAACAACTCTGAGAAACATTCTAAACCAGGAGTCCACAAACTACAGCCTGCCAACCAAATCTGGCCCACCACTTGTTTTTGTAAATAAAGTTTTATTGGAACACAGCCACACCCATCTCTTTACATATTGTCGCCGGCTGCTTTCATACTATAAAAGCGGATTTGTGCAACAGAGACCATATACCCTGAAAAGCCTAAAATATTTATTGTGTGACTCTTTCTAGACAAGTTTGCTAACCCCTACTCTATACTGTCTCCCAGTGGCCCCAGCAGGGTTGAGCCCAAGTTAACCACAGAGGAAGGAAGTTAACACACCTTTCTCTCCTTGTCTCACTTCCCTATTGGTGCTCCCTGGGATCACCTCCCAAATACACTACTTGTGCTCGTAAAGTTGTAATGTCTTAGACAGGCATAGAAAAGAAGTAGGTAGAATGAGACAAAACAGGGGGCTGCAGACCATGGTGGGTCAGAAGCCCAGAGCCAAAATATCTTCAGGGTTAGCCATGCTCCTCCACCACCCATCACTTCCACAAATTGCCACCAACACACACACACACACACACACAGTGAGCTTGCCATTCATCTGGGGGGTGGTTTGCTCACATTATCATTAGTGGCCAGGGACTTGCAAACTAATGGAAAATGTCAATGGAAGAAGAAGATGCCTTTCTCTCCTCTGCACCAAGGAAAACACCCTGACTCCTGTCTGGTGTGTGGCCACATGAAAGAGGTAGACTTAATCCATAGGGAAACAGGTCTGTTTGGTCTGTTTCTATGCATATTTTCATATACAAAATAAATAGATCATCAAACACCTCTCCTAAAAAGAGAAAGGGCTCCTAACATCTCACTATTACACACAATGGTACAATAATTCCACTCTCAAAATTTGGAGGACAAGGCTATAGTGTCTTACATATACCTTGCATCTCCCCAACTCCAGACATTTGCACGATGCTGCCTAGAACACTCCTTTAATAAATACACTTTTGTCATTATTGGGGTCTCTGTTTAAATATCGCTTCCCCCAAAGAAGACTTCCCCAATCCTCCCTTCAAGTGCTCCCTGTCACCAAGCAGGTCAGGTCCCTGTAACACTGTGTTTGCTGTGCTTACTGAATTTATCTGTGTGGTTCTCACCACAATAAAACTAAATAAATGTTTGTTTAATGTCTTCCTTTCCCACCAGACCGTAAGCTTCCCAGAAAATCAGAATCAGAAGTCAGAAATCACATCTTTCCAGTTTACAGTCATAGCCTCAGTACTGACACTCAGTGGATACTCAATACATTTTTTAAATAGATGAATTAATGGATGGATGGATGGATGGATGGATGGATACGGATTGATCCTTTAGAGAATGCAGTGGCTGTTCTTTCCATGTAAGAATCACAAGAGGAACCATGTGAGGACCTCAAGGAGCTTTCTACTTCTCAAATTCCAGCCTGCACAGGAATCACCTGGCGATCTTGCTGAACCGCCGACTGGGATCCAGCAGCTTCGGGTCAGGTGGAGACTCTGCTTTTCTGACAAGGCCCTGGGTGACGCAGGTGCTTCTGGCTCCTGGGCCACATACTGAGCAGCAAGGGCTCAGATGATCTTAACCAAGAACAGTGGCAGGTCAATTTATTTCTAAAGAACTCATTTTTTGGGGGGGGGGGCCTTCATTGACATTTATTTTTACAAAAGTTCTAAAAGCAGCAATACTTCCAGACAGGAAGACATACCACCTGGCTTAGCTTCCTAGCGTTTAACTTCAGGCCGGCTAGTCAGAACTAAATATGTACTTACAATTCTGTGTAATGCCATTTCTCAATTTGGATTGGGTCTTAACCACGTACCTCACCAAAGCACCGGGTTCCATAGGATTTTACTTTTTAAAAAAGTGAGAGGGGAGGATGTTAGGATGCTGAGCTGAATCAAATTCAAGAAGTGTCACCCAGATGTCTCTGTGGCTATTCTCAGCCCCTCTAAGCCACAGTGGGACCAGTAGCCCCTGTGGTCACTGTTCATGCCAGTTGTGACTTCTTTTTTCAACTGCGTGTGGTGTGTGTGTGTGTGTGTGTGCGTGCATGTGTCTCTGTGTCTTCTCTTAAATGCCGTCTGCATCTGGGTACTTTCAGGATTTGTAGAAAATATTCTGATCCATGGCTCTTGAGGACTTCAACATTAACCATCGAATTGTCAGAATACCAGACAGCGCCTTAGGCAAGGATACAATGTTACTTAGAGCTTGGGCTCTCGCCTCAGACTGATCTGGATTGAAATACCACCACCCATACTTCATAGCTGTGTGCCTTTGGGCAAATTACTTAACCATCCTGGCCCTCGTTTTCTACCACTGTACAATGGCAGCAATAATAATCCCCACCTGAAAGGGCTACTGCAAATGTCAAACAGAATAGTATATGTAATGTGCATGCTGCAGGGTCTGGCACATAGCAAGTGTTGATAAATGAGAGCTATTGTTATCGTTATTATTGTTTTTGTTGGTACCTCTAGAGAAAACTAAGAGAATTGTGCTGTGTAGGTTGAAAGGGCTTTTCTGTATTAGGATAAGTGAAGGTCTGGTGTCTTATTCTTCCTTCCAAGTCCTGGAGAAATGCTTGGGCAAGAGAGGCATCCTTCTGGAAGCCTTCTCCAGTCGTGTCCTACAAGATGCCAGTGAGCTGCTTGGCACACCTGAGCACTCGACACACCTGTGCATTCTATTGCTTTGCTTTACTGTGCAATTCTGAGCTCAATACTGCAAAGGGCAGAGGCCAAAACTCAGGATAGGGCCCTGGAAATATTCAGAGATCTGTGGTTATGAGACCAGCTAACCCAGGCCCTCTCAGTCATAAGTAACTTTCAGAAATGAAAAAAGGGGAATTTAACTTAGAGACAATGAGTGTTCTGTGGAGTTCAGTGGTAGAAGATTCAGTGGAATCTCCCAAAGGAGTGGTCCCAAGACATAAGATATTGTTGGTCTCATCCCAGACCTTCCTCTCTCCCTGCAGCCACCCTCTGCAGACCAGTAGACATGGAGGAAAGTGGCAGCTCACAGAAACCTGCTTCTCTGAGAGCTACCTTCTGCTGGACTGCAGCCAGCTTTGGACTCTGTTACCCAGCTCCACTCCCTTCACCTCGGCTGTGAGCAGGAGTGGTCACTTGACCCAAGCTGGACCAATCAGATTCTTCCCTGAGAGTTTGAAAGGGAGGCTGATCAGTCTTAGCTGGTTTTCTCCTCTGTAAAATGGTGACAACAATAGTGATATTTACCTTGTAGGATTGTGGTGGAGATCAGATGAGAGATTCCATGCCAACTTCTTTTCTTTTTCTTTTTTTTTAATTTCAGAATATTATGGAGGTACAAATGTTTTGGTTACATAAATTGCTTTTGAACCATTTGAGTCAAAGCTATAAGTGTGCCCATCCCCCAGATAGTGTGCATTGTACCTGTTAGGTGTGAAGTACCAAGTACTTACCCAATACAAGGTACATAATAAGCACTCAGTAAAATATGACTGTTATTATAATGGTTATCCCTAATACCAAGCACCCCACCATAAGTCCTAGATATAGTGATGCTCAATAAATATTTACGAGATGAATGAATGACTGAATGTGTGAATCAGCCAGTCAGTTGTGGAATGCCATAGGCTACAACCACCTATGCTATTTGATGCTCTGTTAGAAATATATGACCACATTTGTGCAAAATTTCCTCTCTGAAGAACATTCAACTTTGCCTCCTAAACAAAACCAAATTGAACATCACAACTCTGGATCTCATGTTGTAAGGTGCAGATGCTGTTTAATAGTTTTGAGGGCTGCCAGGTATTCAAGATACATTTTACAGGTCATTAAATCTCTAGTTAGACAAACTCAATCATGTGTATTCATTAAAATGAGATTTGGGCCATTTCAAAGATTAGGCTCATAGTGCAGGAAAAATGGTTTAAGTTTTCCTTTGAAAGGGATGAGGGGAAAAGTACATTTCACAATAGCATCAAAGAGTTCCACAGCGCATTTCTCATTTTATACTTCCTGCAATCATTCTCTCTCTTCCAAATGATTCCTTGTTCTGCTTTCACTGCTCCAGAATAGTATTTATTTTGTCTGCATCCCCACCTACATCATAGGCTCAAAAATCTACATCCTGGAGATTTGTACCTGCATTAAACAGGGAGCATGTTTATATTTTTAAAATGTAGCTGCAGTAAACAACTTTGAAATGTACGTTGTATAAACTCAGACAAACACGCTTAATCAACTTGCCCTTGGAGAGCAAGTCACAGGGAAAGTTTTGCAAATGGAATTTTCTCCCAGTGGCTCAGAAAAGAGCCTTCAAAGTGGCACCTTGTGCCCACACCTGGACAGGTTTCAAGAAGAGAGAAATATCAGCCTATAGCTTCCTGCTTTTCTGTGACATTTTCAGCAAAGGGATACAGCAAGGAAATAAAGATTCCCTTAATAAATGACAGAAAGTCAGATGACCTCTTCTGATCCAACGAGGCTACAATGAAGCCATCAGGCATGAACCAGCCCCTTCAGGAAGCCAGCACTCACACACACCTTCTTCAGTGTTGTAAAACAGTGTGTTTTTTTGAGACAGAGTCTCACTGTGCTGCCTGGGATAGAGTGCCGTGGTGTCAGCCTAGCTCACAACAACCTCAAACTCCTGGGCTCAAGGGATACTCCTGCTTCAGCCTCCCGAGTAGCTGGGACTACAGGCATGCGCCACCATGCCC
>VBSM01003044.1:8333994-8374296 GCA_008086735.1 Cheirogaleus medius
TCAGCCTCCCAAAGTGCTAGGATTACAGGCGTGAGCCACCGCGCCCGGCCTTGTAAAACAGTGTTTAACAGTCCTAAGCATAAGCACTTTTGAGTCCCAAGATCCTGGAACAATGACAGGCCCTTAGTAGGCCCCTAGAAAATATTTGTTGAACTAATAATATTTTTGTTAGATAAAAAATGACAGATCCTATTTACCAGTAGCTTGCTGCAAGCCAGGCACTCTATGTTCACGAAGTCTAATCATTGCAACTGCACCGCAAGACAGCTATTATTACGAGCATCCTTGCCATTTTAGAAACGAGAGCATAAAGGCTCAGATAGGATGAAGGACTTGACCAAGGTCACTCCATCAGGAAGTACAAAATTGAGGATTTGAGACCTGTGTCTGTCTGATACTAAAATTCATATTCCTTCCTCTTGTCTCCCCCATCCCTCCCTCTAATCTTCTTAAGGGAATTTCCCCTATCTCTTTCTGCCTGCCATGAAGGAAGTAGGGGGTAATTTCATGGTTCGAGGGACCCACATGCTTAGCATCCGCCCACCATGTGGGAGTCCATGCAAGGACATACTGCTTGGCTCCTGCAAAGCCTGAAGAGACCTCTAACTGCTGCCAGGCATCCCCCAAAAGCACAGTTGTACTTTCTAATTGCTCCCAGAATGAGTAGGGTCTGGATGCACAGAAAACAGTCATTCTCATGTGTGACCAAGGCATGCACACACAACCACGTGAGCAACTGATCTCTCTAAGACTGATTGGAAAAACTGAATATCTGGATCCCTGTGTCCTTTTTGTCCTTGTCACCTTCTAGCTGTTGCATCTCCTGATAAATAATATCATTTCCCTCCATCTTTCATTACACATTCCACAGAGTCATTGAGTCAACCAACATTCATTGATCCCTTACCAAGACAAGGCCAGCTCTAATCTCAGCAGCTCACACCTGCATGGGGGCAGATGTATAAAACAAGTAACCTCAGTGCATGATCTCAGTGTTCCAAGAAAAGAGCCTTGGCCAGCATGCTATGGAAACACAGAGAGGCATGATAAACTTGGCCAGTGAAGAAGCACTGAAGAAGGGGGTGCTTAAGAAGGCTTCATAATGGTGATGATATTTAAGTGGGACCTTGAAGGATGAGCAGGAGTTTTCCAAGTGGGAAAGGAGAGGAAAAGCATCGCCTACAATAGGGATAATGTGCTTCTAGGAGCTCAGCTTGTTCCAAAGTATTCAGAATGACAAGAGGAAAGAGTGTGTGTAGGCAGAGCTGCAGCCAACAGATACAAAGTCATGGAAGGCTCTGTAGAATGCCCTGAAGAGCTGGGCCTTTGCCTTGAGGCAAAGGGTTCACTAGGGAGCCATTGAAGGTTTTCGAGCAGAGCATGGTAGTAAGGTTCACTTTCTAGAAGGATGGTGCGTTAGTTTTCCATAACTAATAATCACAAACTGGGTGGCTGAAAACAACAGAAATTTATTCTCTTGCAGTTCAGTAGGCCAGAAGTCCAAAACCAAGGTGTCATCAGGGTTTGTTCCTTCTGGAGGTTCTCAGGGAGAACCTGTTCTGTGCCTCTCTGCTGGCTTCTGGTGGCTCCCGAAATTCCTGGTGTTCCTTGGCTTGTAGCCACATCATTCCAACCTCCATCTTCACATAGCGCCCTCCTCTGTGTGTCCCCTCTTCTTCTTATAAGGACACAAGCCATTGGTGTGAACACTGAGGGGACACTACTAACCCACTACAGATTGTGTAGAGGCAAGAGTGTCAAGGGGAACCTTGGTGAACAGCCAGGAAGCCTCACAGAGAGGCAGTGGGTTGTGGATTCAGCAGTGGAAGAGGGACACAGTGCCACACCAGACACTTTAGTGTGGGCCTTTTCCCAAGAAGAAGGGGGTGACGATGACACAGTGAGCACCACTGGAAGGGACCTTAAAGATCAAACTGCTCACTTTTCCTCTGTTTACTGGCCAAAGTGGTCATGGACACTATTAAGTGGTAGAACCAGTATTTTATAATTAGATACCGTGTTTCCCCGAAAATAAGACCTACCCATAAAATAAGCCCTACCAGGATTTCTAAGCATTTGCGCAATATAAGTCCTACCCCAAAAATAAGACCTAGTGATGGGCATGGCTACACAGCATATCTGCACAATCCATGCATTTTGTCGCAGAGTGGTAAAGAAGATGAGCAGCCCTTCTCATCTGCCCCATCGTGACAGCTACTATCCCAGGGGTGACCGGAAAGGTGCGGGCAGCCCCACCAACAAGGTCGGCTCCCCTTGTCAGGTCCTGGCCATCCTGTGCATGCTGCAAGCTGAGGCTTTGAGGGGAAAATAACACATCCCTTGAAAATAAGCCCTAGTGTGTCTTCTTGAGGAAAAATAAATATAAGACCCTGTCTTATTTTCAGGGAAACACGCTAGTCCATCTCAAGGATCCCTTTATAGTCTTAAGATTGTTTTAATGCATACTGGCTCTTTCTAGTAAGGTTTAGTTTAGGCCTTCAAGAGCTGAGTTGCTTATTGGCAGGCCTCGTAATTGTCTTAATAGCCAACATTTATTAAGCACACACTAAATGCCAGGTACTATACGAGGCACCTTGAATGCATTAGCTCTAATGCTCGTATCTCTGAAAAGAAAGGCAATACCTTGAATGTCTCCATTTTACAGATGAGGGAAATTGATGCTCAGTGAGGTTATAACTTGCCCAAAGTCATTCGGTGGTGAAGCTGAACTGGAATCTAGGACCACGTGATGCCAAAGGAAGTTTCACAAACAAACAAAACTCTATTAAGAAACAAAATATAAGATGAAGGGCAGTAGGGTATGAATAGGTCACCCATTCCAGAGGCCCCAATTTATCATGCTCCCAAAGAAGGTGTCTTCATGTCTTTAGGTTGGGATAAAGAACCAGTTCTGGAAGCCTGGATGACACCTGGGCCAGCCCCCACCCCCGGTCTTTGTGATGCTCAAAAGGAGACGTGCCCAGGACGCAGACAGGCACCCTCTTGTCAAATGAGGGTCCTGGGATCCAACTTAATTAATCCCCTTCTCACTGCCAGCATCTCCCCTGCCCTCCCATCTGTTCAAAAGAAGCCTTTTCCTCTCCCGGGATTAAGGGACTTTTCAGTTCCAGCTCATTCAGAGTAAAGTTCCTTCGAATGGGTGGCCAACTTCTTTTTCTCCTTGGAGCCCGACATGCAAAGCCAGCTGTTGAGTCAGGAAGCTCTGCCAACAGAGTCTGTTGTGCCCAGACCTCATCTGGTGTCTGCTTCGAGTCGTTTTTTTTTTCTTCTTCTTCTTCTTTTTTAACACTTGTAGGATTTTTTCCTTTTAATTATAATTATACTTCAAAGGGAATCTGGAACCTGCAGAGCCAATGATCAAAGCTCATTGGGGGCTATGTTCTCCCTAACAGTCCCCAGCAGGACTCTGAGGACACAGGTGGGGAGGGGAGGGTGGAGGTGACGCCATCAGCGTGACTATCCTCAACCCTCCCTCCTCCACCCTATGCTCATGATGCTGCCACTGAGTATCCTACCCAGCCAACTGGTCCCTTCTGTGTGGCCAGAGCAGGGGGTGACCTATGGGGTATAATCTAAGGATGGGCCAGCATGGTCCCACCCTAAAATATACCTCGACACACTAAAACTGGTACATGCCTGAAATTACACCATTTGCCTTTGGATTAAGTACTGCCCACTCTATGGACTTCATTTTCAAGGTGAAAGGCTACTAAGCTGAACGATACCTTGTGTCACTCCCAGCTTAGTATAAATTAGTCCACAGATTGGTTTCCATAGGTCAGAGCAGCCTGAGGATATTTGGCACCTGGGCAGGGGTTTGGGGTGGGAATAATTAATGGAGAAATATAAATATTTAGACATCACTAGGGACAGAAAGAAATGAAGGAAACCAAAAGTTATTAAGGCACCAACTGTGTGAAAGTCTTTTACATATGTGATGCTATTTCTATTTTCATAACCACCCTCTAAATGTTGGTGTTATCATCCACATTTCATAGCTGGCTCATCCTCCCAGCTGGCATAGGAACCCCCAGGAAAGCTTAAGAGAGGAGATTCCTGAGCTCCACCCCGTAGGTTCTGATTTACCTGTTCTTGTATGTGGCTCATGAATTTGCAGGTACAATAAGCTCCCAAGTGATGCTGATGATGTCCGTCCATGGACCAGAGTTTGAGCAGCACTGGTCCTGCCAGGCTTGGCGATCTTATTCACTCAGCCAATGACTGGTTCAAGTCATGGGCATTCTTGAGCCTGTTGGGGCCAATGAGACATGAGAGACGTGTCCCAGGTGTCCGAGAAAGAGGCCTTGCTCTGCTGGCTACCAGACCCCTTTTACCATCCTGAGAGGGAGGTGTCTAAGGATGAAGTCAATTCTGTGGGCAGCTGACTCTGTGCACAGCTCAGTGACATGACGGGCCTTCTAAGCCAACTCTGAAACCCCAAATCCTACTCTGGACTCCCTCTTACATGAAGTGATAAATATCATTATGTTCAAGCAAAGGTAGATGGATTTTCCTGTTGGCTTTAAGCTCAAAGACATTATCGTCATTCTTAGAAGATGAAGACAGAGAGGCTTGGTCCAAGGCCCAAGATCACATAGCTGGTAACCCAGGTCTGCATGATGCCAAACGTCTTTCCAACTCATCACACTGCCTGAGTGGCTTTCTCTCCCAATACCTGATGTGACTCTCCATCTTCTTTGGTCCAAGTATTTGAGGCCAGAAGTTCCTATCTAATTTCCTAGCACCATCCATCCATCCCTCCATCTGTCTATCCATCCATCCTTTCCTTCATCAAACACTTATCCAGCACTTGCAGCATGTCAAATCCTGTGCTCCATCCTGGAAATCCAGTGGAGAACAAGATGCTGTCCTAACCCTGATGGAGCTCACATCTGGACAAAGAGGCAGCCCCACACTCTCAGCCTCTCCTTCTACTTCCCCAAGACTTGGGCGTTGAGATCAGCCCACTGATGCCCAGATGTCCAGTTCTGATGGGCTTCTAAGGTGCTGGTGGATAATAAAAGCCCAGTCTTTTTTCTTTGACTCAGATGGATCTATATACCTTTGGAAGGTTGAATTTTTTTTTAACATCAGTAAAGCAATTCAGGATCCTCAGTAATGAGGATTATATAAATATTCAACCATCATATTTCTCTGTTTATAGAGCATCCAAGTGCACATCACATTATAAAACTTCTAATTAATCCTCATAACACCCTGGTGTCATGAGCAAAAGGCGGATAATAACCCTATTTCACCGATGGGACCAATGGCCACTGTAATTCAGCAACTAGCCTGTGGTCATATGGCAGATCACCTGTGCTTTACACTTTCATTAACAGTACAGCTTATTAATTATAACAATTACATTAACAGCTAACATTCATTGAGAGCCCCCATAAACCTGGCTCTTTCCTGAGAACTTTACACACTCATTAGCCCATTGACTCTCCCTGACAACTCTGTGACGTAGGCTCTGTGGTCATCCCCACCTTGCACACAGGAAAACCGAAGCTCAAAGAGATGTTGCACCTGCCGAAGATCCTGGCCAGTGAACTCCGGTCTACGTGACTCCATAGCTGGCCATTTGACTTATTGCACCTGCTGGATGGGGTGTTGGGAAGTGGGGATCTGTGTGTTCTTGTCCTGAGTCTTCCACTGCTTTGCTGTGTGACTTTAGGAAAATTCTCCAGCTTCTGTGAGTCCTGGATTGCTTATCTGTTGCTGGAACAGGGAAAATACAGGCTTTGGAGCCAAAGTGCCATTTGGGTTTGAACCCCCACCTCTGTCTCTTACTCTGTCACGTAACTCTGGAAATTAACCTCTCCGTACCTCTGTTTTCTAGTCTGTAAAATGGAGCTAACAGCAGTCCTATCCCACAAAATGTATTTATTGTGAGGGTTAATTGAGTTCATATGTGTAAATCCAAGCAGGTAGCACATAGTAAACACTTAGTAAGTAAATAGCAGCTATTTTTGTATATCTGTTGTGTGGTGGAGGAGTTCTGCTGGGTAATCTCTCATCTCTGATGATCTCTGATGATTCCACAGTGAAATCTCTCCCATGGATTTTGGCTTAACCACAGGGAAATATTAATAGTATAACTCCTCCTGGGTATAGCTTGGGGTCATCTCAACAAAAATATTTGTAATGTGCTAACAAGAGCATGGTCAAGTCAAGATCCTTTTAGTTGCAAATGATAGAAAAATCCAATTCAATGTGGCCTAAGCAAAAGAGAAAATTAATTGTCTAAGGTTAACAAAAAGTCCATAAGTAAATCCCGCATCAGAAACAGTCAGGTCCAAGTTTGTTCAAACATTATCTCCAGATGCAAACTTTTCCTCCTTCTGTGTTGCCTTCCTTCCCAGATAGGCTCTGCCAGGTTGATGGCCAAGATGGTCACCAAGAGCTCTGGGCTGACTTTCTCCCACGGGAGCAATGCCAGTGGAAAGAGATCTTCTCTTTCCCAATAGCTGCAGCAAATGTCCTGGGACTAAATGCCATTGTCCTTCCTGGGGTCTCAGACTCATAGAATAACCAAGCCCTCCTGGTGGTCATGGAAATGGGATATCCTGATTGGCTAGGCCTGTCTCTTGTGTTCACCTCTGAAGTTGACTGCCAGGTCTATGCCCAGGAGGAGGCTACTGCAGCCTAGCTGCCAGTCAGCAGATTTCCTGGGCTTGGAGTCCAAGATCATGACTTTGGCCTTTAATTACCTAGCTGCAAATTAGTGTACCACTAGCAATCACAGAGGCCTGGGCAAGACTCCCAGCAACCGCACTCAAACCCCTCAGCACCGTCTTCCACCTTTGCCCTTGACATGAAACCCCAACTCTGTTGTCACATTCATAATCAGTCCCTTCCTGCCCCTCCTTCCTCCTTCCTCACCACTCCTCCCCGCCTGCCCGCCCGCCCGTCCCCCCGCCCACTTGCCCACGCTATCAAGTTCTCAACTCACCTCCAGGGCTTTGCACATGCTGTTCCCTCTGCCTGGCACACCATCCTCCTTTCTCTTCTTTTATTTATTTATTGTATTTATTTGTACATATTCATGGTGACAATGTGATGTTTTGATATATGTATACAATGTGGAATGATTAATTCAAGCTGATTCACATATCCATCACCTTACATACTAATCATTTCTAGGCCTTCAGGACTCTGCTCAGACTTAGAAGTCACTTTCTTTTTCCCTTCCTGCCCTTCCACCCTCGCTGGAGTCAGATGTGCCCACGCACCCCCAGCCCACCCACTCCCACCACAGCCTACATCACATGGGGTTGTGACTGTCTGTTCAATGTCTGCCTGCACCCCCATGAGACTCAAGAGGGAGCTTTGAGGAGGATGTATATTTCCTACCTCTGGGCTGGGACCCTAAGAGGGACTCAGGAAGTCCTTTTTGAGTAGAATAATAGCCAATTTGTCCTGGACAGTGAGGATGGTTCATTGACAAGTTCTCGGGTCAGGAGAGCAAAGAGCAAGGCACCGAGTGTGAGAGGGACTCGAGAAGTCAATTGTCAAGAGATCCCAACTCAGGCATGAGAACAGGTAGGTCTGCCCGAGGTTAGGCAAAGGGAACACTCTTGAATCTCAACTCTAGATAAGATCTTAGTCCAGCCCCCAAACCATGATAGATCTAGAAGACTGTGCCCTGCAGGGCCCCTTTGAGACAAAGATCCTTGCTGCCTCCTCCCCAAAGGCATATGGAGATGGTTTTAAAGAAATAATTGCAGTTCCCACAAAAAGCTTGTGCTCTGCAAAAAAAAAAAATGCTCCCTCACCTGCCTTTGCAGTGTTAGGTTCACCTTTCTCTGATTTGCATGATGAACCTGCTTCTGTCTCTGATTAGCCCCAGGAAAGCATGAGAATGAGCATTTGACACCAACAAGGCCGTCCACACTTTCACCTCTTTGGAGAAGGGCTGCCTCTCCATTCAGGCTTTCACACTTGCAATGAATAAATGAATAAGTGAGAGTTCTCAGCTCATTTCTCCTCCCCAGGCTGCAAGCTGCAGTCTCCTCCTGTCTCCGCTCACCCCCAGGAACCATGTTTGCTAACTATGAGCAGGAAGGTGTTTTGCTTTTACAAACAAGGCTGAACCCCAATTAGTTTCTCAGCAACTTGATACTCATTGGTGGGGAATGTGGTTTCTCATCTAGCGTTGTTATTGATTTGGTCAGAAGTAATTAAGGAGATAATTCTTACTCAATTACATTTCCCTGAATTTCCTGAGGTTGCTAACTCCGCTCCCCGGCTGTACTTTCTTTTCCAAATTAATTTTGTCTCGACTGAAATGAGCGTGGATATTACGAGGCTTGTTGTGCTTGTTGATTTTCACAGGGACAAAGTAGGGCTCTGTATTTTGATCCCAACGAAGGCTCTCCAACTCTTTTAGTTTTTGGAAAAGTAATGTGAAACAGACACAGGTTGACAAAAAAAACCCCCAAATATCGTGGAAACTCTTCTACTGTGGAACAGGAATCCCTCTTCCCTGCCTCCTTCTCTTCCTAGATGTCACCCCCCGAAGGCAGCCACTTCTAACATGTTCTGCTATTTCTTCCAATGATCTGGGACTCTACATTGTTTCAGTTTCATCTGTATTTCTCAGTTCATACATTTAAGACTGGAATGAATTTCAGGTATGAAAGATGGGGATCTAGCTCCCTTGCCTACCCACACCATTCCCCACCCCTCACTCTTCCTTTTTCTCCAAAAATAGCCTTATCTTTAGGTCACCTGACAGTCAATTTTGTAATTAAAAAAGAAAAATATGTTACACTTGCACTTCTTGCCCCATTCACCCTAGAGAGTATCTTTGACTTCTCACTTTGTAGAAGGAGAGACCAGCTCCTCACCACCTCTCCTTATATCTCGCACTTCTCCGTGGTCAAGATTGATAGCATTCACATTCTGTGCCCACGGTTCAGCTTTCCAGGCTCTGAGCTGAGTCTAAAAACTGAAAACCAACAAACATTGCAGTTTTATTTTCATCCACTCACTCAACAAGTAGCTGCCAAGAAACCAGTCTTCATCTGGCACCGTGCCCAAGACCAAAGACACAGTGTGGCAAGGTCACACTCCCTGCACACGTGGTCGTCACAAGGCTAGAATCCAGAGGAAGGGAGAGAGGAAACACGAAGTTTACAACGTCAGAAGACTAGTTGTTTGAATCGGCAGTTTCGAACACCATGTTTAAAATAGGAACACAAAGCATGCTAAAGAAGTAAGCCGAACATAACGAAAAGTATTTTAAGTTGGAGCCACTTGGTTTCCTCTTTTGCTTCGTGAATATAAGCCGAGTCTTGGCCCCTAAACCCCAGTCCGCTTGCCGACCCCCACTGACCCTGGGGCTAAAGCCGGAGCACTAGAAGATGTGACATTCCAGGGATGATGTTCTTCCTCCAGGGACCGAGAGATGGTGAGAGGAGGCATCATGGTGGCAGTTTGGTTTTGTGTTTGTAAAGCTCTTTTATCAACGCCGAGTCTTCACGGCATTCAGTTCCAGAACACGCTGGCTGGAAACATCACCTTGGGGACAACTGGGAATAAGTATCTTCTCAGCATGAAAGGTGCCAGACCGGTCACCATGCCAGCAAAGCCAGCACAGAGCTCTAAAGGGACTTCTGGGGCCACAGAGGCATGAATTTCCCACCCACTGGGGGGTGTGCATGTAAGTGGATCGTGAGGACACTGGAAGCCAGACAGCCAAGTGCACCAGGAAAGTTAAAATCATAAGATGAAGCATTTAAAGTCCCAGATTGTTCTTCTACTTACCTACCTTGCAGACGACCCAGTCGATTGTTTACTTAGTGCTCACCATTGGGTCCACTTGCCTGTCACTCTCTGCTCTGCCATGCCTGCATGGTGACTTGTTTTTTTTTTTAAAGCCTGTGAAATAGGCATTTCAGAACATGTATTTCTTACGGCTCTTGCCCAAAGTAACAGCAAATGGCAGAGCTGGGATTTGAACCCATGTCTCTCTGAGTCTAAAGTCTGTGGTTTTCAATACTACAATCTCCTATCTCCTGGGGTAGCTCAGTTGTAGAGTGATCTTGTTTGCAGTCAAGTCACATCGAGGCCAATTCACACCCTGAAATGGACCAACACATTTTCCATGCCAGTAGGTGAAACAGATATGGTCAAAGAAGTTCTATTAATCCTCTGAGTAGGCCCTAAAGAGGAATTAAATGAGTTTGTATAACCCAAATCACCAGCTGTTTCCTGTGGAGAGTTTATTCCTCTATGGCTATATTTTATATATTGCTATGTAACAAATTACTCCAAAACTTAGCAGCTTAAGGCAGCAAACATTGATTATCTCACAGTATCTGTGAGTGGAGGATCCAGGTATGACTTACCTGGGGGGCCTCTGGCTCGAGGTGTGTCCTGAGGCCACGGTCAAGATGACAGCTGGGGCTGTAGTTGTCTCAAGACCCACCTGGGGAAGGGTTCACTTCCAGACTTAGCCATGTGGCTGTCGGCAAGTGTCAGGCGCTCCCTGGCTATAGGCTAGAGATGTCAGTTTCTTGCTACATAGGCCTCTCCCAAAGGGACGCTCACAACCGGAAAGCTGGCTTTCCACAGAGGGAGAGTGGACACCCAAGGAAGAAGCCATTTTCACGCTGTAAGCTAACCTCAGAAGAGATATTGCATCACTTTTGCCGTATTCTAGTCATTAGAAGTGAGTTACTGGGTCCAGCCCACCCTCCAAGGGAGGGGATTACTCTAGGACGTGAATTCCAGGAGGTGAGGATCACTGAGTACCATCTTGGAGGCTGCCTACCCCAGACTGGTGTAGAGAAAAAGCAAGACCTAGATGCTGATCATCCACAAGCTATGTGCTGGATGACCTAAAATCTCCATGAGGAAAAAATAAATGACACTTCTACAATACGTGGCTCAATGTCAGCACTCTCGACAATTTGGACCAGATACAGCTTTGTGGGGGAAGAAAGGCTGCCCTATACATTGCAGGATGTTTAACAGCATCGTTGGCATCTACCCACTAGGTGCACCCTCCCCCCAAGTTATGACAACAGGAAAGAACTTCAGTGACACCTCAGGTGTCACTGGAAGTCCATCTTGCTGTGTGGAACAGGAGGCATTGAACCAGCCAGGCAGCAGGAAGCCCTAAATGAATGACATCGTCGTCGCCAAAATGTGCTCCAACCCTCACAACAACAAATAATTAGGAAATGAGAGAAGATAGATGATTTGGGATTTCATAAGCATAGAAGTCTGGGATTTCACTCCATGTTCATTTTAAATAAAATAAAAATTCTCTACCTCTTAGGTTTTATTAATATACACATGAGAGACAGGAAATAGACTGCAATTCTCCATTCCTACCTTTTGTGATTCTCAGCTATCCAATCTTCTTCAACATGATTGGAGAGAAAAATGGCAAGAATTACAGAGAAGACCCCAGGCGCCACCGCATCAGTGGCGCATTCATGGGATTTGGAATCGCTGCTCTTGTTTATTTTGCGGTGATAATTTTGTCCGTCCTTGAAGAGGATCTCTGGCTGAAATCTTGTCCAAGAAGCATGCTTCATTCTTCTAAATCAGGGCTCAGCAAACTTTTTCAAAGTCAAACAGCAAACGTTTTAGTCTTTGCAGACCATACAGCCTCTGTTCTAACTAGTCAGCTCTGTATTCATAATACAAAAGCAGCCACAGATGATATAGCAATGAATTTGTGGAGGTTGTGTTGCAATAAAACTTTATTTACAAGAACAGGCAGGCTCTTCTGTACCTTATTCTTGGAACTCTCTGTTCCCTGACAGTTGTCCCCGTGTGTCAGTCCTTGGCCTTCTAATCTTAGTAATCTCAGTATCCTCTCTTCCCCTCCTCCCTCCTTTACCCACCTCCCTCCCTCCCTCCACCCCCATTCTCTCCCTCTCTCCCCATCTCCTCTTTCTCCTTCCCCATCTCCCTCCCTGACAGTTAATTCAACACCCCTCACCTTAATCTCCAATTCCATCCTCTTCTGTGAGCTCCAGTCCATGTACTGACAATGGCCTCTCAGCCAGCACTCATGTTTTTAGATCCAGCTCCAAAGACTCAAGAGCCTGGCATAGTCATATTCCAGCCTCCTCCTGGTCCCTCAGTACCCTGACCCTCTCCAAGGTCTATTTGTTTTGTGGGGGGAAATCAGGATACAGGCAACACTGCCATTCATGTATTTGTGTATTTGTACATGCTTGTAGTTGGAAAAAATGTGTGTGTGCATGTTTGTGTGTGTGTGTATGTGAGTGTGTATTTGCTTATATAAAATCTCTCTGGAAGGATACATAAGAACTTAGTAACACTAGAGCAGAGCAGGCGGGGGATGAATAGTTTGAGGACAAGGTAGAAGTAATCCATTTCAACTATATACCTTTGGCATGTTTTTAAACACATCGACTGCCACACTAGAAAAAACAAATTTTTCCTTGGGGCCACAGTGTTTTGTTATGAAAATAGGATAAAAATTTCGAAAACAAAATGATCCTTTCTAATTTAATGAAAAACAAAATTTATTGACTTCTATTCATTTAATCCACATTTTTAGAATTAATCTGTCAATATTAATTGTAACAATAAGAACATCAACAAGAAAGATTTTCATAGACCAACAGCAAGGTTTTGCGCAGGTTTTGCTGCATGAGGCCCCGGGCTCAAAAGTAACGTGAGTTAAATACAACTCACGTGGCAGTTAATGTATTAAACCTTTTGAATATATTGCCAATTAAAAACAACTCAGTGAATTTTTTTAAAAATGAAATGAAACAAAACACAATGCTTCATCTCACCCCTGAGCGGATTTTGCTGAAATGGCTTCTTGTGGCATCTCAGCAGCAATAGCAGCTTTGGGGCATGTTCTCTCCTGCCTGGGGACATCGGGGGACCCTTCAACATCCTCTCCCAGCACTGGACATTCCAGCCATTTAAGCTCCCTGTGGCTCCGTCTGTCTGAAACACCCGCAGGGGAGAAAAGGTAATGCCTTTTCCTCACCCTTTGCAAGGGTCATCCATCGCTGACATCCCTATGACAAAAGACAGATAAATGAAGGAAAAGCTTAACAAATTTTTTTAACCAAAGATTTACATGACATAGGAGCCTTCAGAAATGAAGATCCCAAGACCCAGGGAACACTGTGTATTTTCATGCTCAGTCTGTTGAGATAGGTGGGTAGTTGCAGAGAAACATGGTTGGACAAATGATCTAATAGTGATAAACTGAGGAGGACTTAGGCAAGTCTGTTTGTTCAGATTCTTTTCTGTGTCTCTGTAAGACATTCCTTTCCCCACCACTCCAGGTATGGGACAGGACACCTGTCACATGAGGACCCTCAGTGGGAAGGTCGGAGGTCAGATAGTAACCTTTCTAGGTTGTATGGCTTGCTTTGGGGCAAAGGAGTTCTAGTTTCTTTTGTGACCTGCCTCAGAGGAGAGAAATTCTAGTTTCTGTGACCTGCCTGAGGAAGAAAGGAGAGAGGGAGGAAGGAGGGTGGAAGAAGGGCAGAGAGATCTTGCTTCCGAGGTCCCCCTCCCCACCTGCTTCTGTTCAAAGTACTCAGCATGCTAAGGTGCCATACTTTGGGGTATCATGTTCTGAGCCCCGGCACACCCTGCCCTCCACTTTTTGTGTTGAGCAAAGTCTGAATCTCTGCCAGCAGCCTTTGCAGCCCCCAAGCTGTGTTTGGCACCTGCATTTCACCACATTGTAGTTGAATTGCCTATTGATGCCTGGCTCCCCTGCCAGCCCACGACTCCCCGAGGAAAAGGATGGCAGCTTCTCCAGCATCACAGCCCCATCATGTACCTGACTCATCACAGGTATTTAAGAACTACTTGAGCTGTTCCTGCCCTTCACTGAGCCTCATCGTGTGGTCCATGTACTTTGGCGCTGAACGGCATCCTGGGGACAGTATCGCAGAACTCACGACCCAGCAGCCCCGTAGTCACACTAGTCATCCTGAGTGCTGAGCCCCATGTAGCCCCAACCAGCTCTTCTGTGTCTTGGCTGTTTTCTCTTTCGCCAGTGGCATAAGCTCAGCTCTGCTTCTGCTTCTCATGTAAAAAATGAGGTTCAAAGTCATTAGCTAATGAGATGCTGGGCTCCTTTGGACCCTCATGGGGTTCACATAATGGTTGCAGAGATGTCAACTTCATCATCTCCCAGGGAGAGAGAAAATAGATGGAAACCACCTGAGGACTTAACCCCCAACACATTCTCTTCTACCAGGACCTTCGCAGTGTAAAAGGAGACCTTCTTGGATCACTACGCATTTCATTTTTCCAGGATGAATTGCCAACTTTTTTTTTCATTTCCAAGAAAGGAAGTGAATGGTGGTGTGCTTAAGAACGGAGACCATTCTTCTAAGCAAAGTATCGCAAGAATGGAAAAACAAGTACCACATGTATTCACTATTAAATTGGAACTAATCGATCAACACCCATGTACACACATGGTAGAAAAACTCAACGGAAATCAAGCAGGTGGGAGGGAGGAGGAAGGGATGGTTAAATTCACACCTAATGGGTACAATGCACACTGTCTTGGTGATGGGCACACTTACAACTTTGACTCAAACTGCACAAAAGCAAACCATGTAACCAAGACGTTTGTGCCCCTGTAATATTCTGAATTGTTTTAAAAAATGCATAACAACAACAACAAAGAAATAGAGGGAGCCGGCCCTATAAATGATGAGGGCTGGGTGAACTTCTGATTGTAGCTCTTACCAGCTTGGTGACCTTAGGAAAGTTATTTAACTTCTCTGGGTCTCAGGTCTCTCAATCATAAATCAGGGATAATGATAATCACACACCACTCAACTTTTGGGTGGTCATGAGGATTCAATGAGAAAAGGCAGAAAAAGGACCTCCCCTGTCCAACATGGCAATTGTGTGTCATTGACACTGTTGTCCCCTCCTTAGTCCATGGCAGACATTGCTAATCAATCACAGAAATCCCTACTGATGAGATTGGACTGTGGTGTGCTCCAGAGAGTCATGACTATTCATGGGTAGACTGAAGCTGGCACTCACAGTTGGAGCTCATTTTGCCATCTCGAGCCTAGCACATTTCCAGACACAAGGGAGGCACTGAGAACTTAGGCAGTGTTACCATTGTTAAACAGAAGCACCATTAGCAATGTGCACAACACGGAGTAGAGTGGTTGTCACGTCCTGGGGCTCCTGTTTCCTGAAGCTCCTCCAGGACTCTGGACGGCAGCCCCCAGCCCATCATACGGATTCCCACTGGCCACTGGTGCCTGACAGCTGGACGGCTGGCCCCTCATATCCAGTCTTTCAAAAGAGCTTATAAGACTAATGTATTTGATTACATTTTTTAACTGGGTGGATAACACGTTGGCTGTTTGCACGCCAGCTCAGTCCCAGGGCTGACGGGGGCTCATTGATGCTGGCAGCTAGTTTCCATTTCAATCAAGAGAGAGGAGGAAAGAGGCAGAGAAAGAGATTGAGAGAAACCAGGACGCAAATGAAAGCTGTGGCATCTAGCGCCACCTCGTGTTATGTCACTGCATTGCAATCACTGCTGACCCCCTGCGGGTCATCGACAGCCTTCATCTGCCCTTAATGAGTTTATCTGGGAACATTTTTGTAATCTCAGTCACGTTGTATTTTTCATTTATAGTTTATGATTCAACATATAAACTACAGATACTCCCAGTGCAGTGAGAGCGAGAGTAACATTTCCTTGGCTTGTCTGGGCCACAAAGCCCTGTATACAAAGCACGCCTCTTAGTATCCTTACAGCTGTTGAATGGAGATCGGGCAGGTGCCACGCTGGGGCCCTGATGTACAGAGGAGATGACTTTTCTGGGTCACGCAGGTGGCAGGGCACGGAGCTGGGATTCTAACTCCATGTTCTGTCCTCACCCTACATTTGTCATTTGTCCACCTCTGCTCCTTGGCCCACCTTGGGGCCCGGCTTACAGCTCATCAAGCCCCTCGAAGCATAATGCCCCCTCCCAAAATGCCAGTGCATACTGTAGATCTTACTGAAGGGTTCACAGGAGGGATGGATGAGCAGGTTACATTGCACCTCGCAGAGGAAAAACCAATAAAACAGTTCTTTAAAAGCTTATGGGGTTTTTTTTCCAGATGTCAGCACCCCCTACTTCACCCTTCCCTGTCTCGAGGCCCCCTCCTCACCCTCCATTATCTGTCACTCTGCCTTTACTAGCTGGAGTGTTCATCTTCTCTCTGTGCTTCTCATCCCTCCTCACACTCATCTTCCTTCTCAGCAAACCCTCCTTAGAAAACAGGCAGGATTTGAGAAGCAAACAACGAAATAATGTTACCTTTCCCTCCAGCCCAAAGGACTGAATGACTGAATTTTCAGGGAGCCTTAATGGCTGAGGACCCAAGTTTTCAAGGCTGGGAGACTGAGGTTCTAGTCTTGGCTCTGGCAGCTGACCAGCTGTGTGAGCATGAACAATTTCACCTCTGCTTCCCTCTCCCCTTCTGGAAAAGGGGTTTAGTAATAACCATCTCACTGGGTTATTGGAAGAAGTACATGAGACTGATGGTGCAAAATGCTTAGCACAATGCTGACAGGTAGCAATTCCTCAGTAATGTGTCAATTTAGGTGACTTAGACATATCTCCTTCCCACTGACCACCCCATCCCCAAAGAGAGGGTCCATTCACATAGACTCAAATGTGAGTAGTATAGCTCTCCAGAGTTGTGCAGTGTCCAACCTGTGTATCCTTATGTGACAGTCTGCCAGGCTTAAAGAGGTTGAGGAATGCATCCCAGCAAAGAGCTAAAGGGTGAGCCAGAGTGAACAAGTTGAAGGCAAAAGGATTGCACAAGAGTATTGAGGAAGAGAGAGCAGCAGGTACAAAAACCCTGTCGTTGGAAGGAGTGTGGCACACACAAGACACCTCAAGGAGGCTCATGTGGCCAGACCACAGAGGTCAGGACAGGGGAGCAATGCGAGATGCTGCTGAAGGCAGAAGCCAGATCACACAGAGCTGTGTAGTTCCCAGGAAGGATTTTGGACTTTAAAAACAAAAAGGAACATTTTAAAAGTGTGTTAGGTGAGGGAGTAATGGGACAGGGTGTGCATTTTGGAAGGGTCATCTGTGTGGGCAATGGGTACAGGAAACAAGGATGGGGGAGGGAGGTCGCTGGGAGGCTGTGTCTATTGTCCAGCTGGGGGTCAACAGTGGATTGCAGCAGCATGGGAATGACAATAGTGGGCGGGAAGGGAAGACAGATTTGAGAGCTCTTTAGGAGGTAAAGTCAATAGGATTGATGAATTCGCTCAGGGGTTAGTAAACGTTTCCTGTAAAGGGCCAGATAATAAACATTTTAGGCTTTGCAGGCCATGCAGTCTCTGTCACAACTCAACTCTGCTGCTGTAACAAGAAAACATCCATAGACAATAGTAAACACATGGGCGTGACTGTGTCCCTATAAAACTTTAATTTACAAAAGCGCCGGCAGGGGGCCATCCATAGTTGGTGGATCCCTGGATTTTATATACAGTGGGGGAGGGTGGCAAGGAGTGCGAGATGCTGAACTCCCCCACTTCCCATCTAGGTGACCTGGAATAAGGGACTTCACCTCTCAGATCCTGGGTTTCCTTCTCAGCAAAATAGGAATAAGAATTCCTCATGTCACTTCAATACGTGTCTATGGGCGGGAATCGGGAAGCAGAGCTGATGAACAGATAAATTGCGTATCATTAAATGGAACGTTTATTTGGCTGTTTATTTTTTTCAGAATGCGCCGGGTTTCTCAAAAATTTCCCCCCAAATCGAGGGTTGGGCCAGGATTTAGACTGGAGTTCTCATGAACAGATTCTCTCCCGTCGAAGGATAACTCAGCAATGGTTCTCAATCGAGGGCAATTTTGCCCCCGGAGGACACTGGATGATGTCTGAGACATTGTGATTGTCACAACTTAGGGGAGAGATGCTCCTGGCATCACTTGGGTGCAGGCTCAACACTGAACAATGCACAAGAGAACCCACAGAAGAAAGTGATTTTGTCCCAAACGTGAATAGCGCTGAGGACGAGAGACCTTGATAAACCAGCCTTGTCTGTTGCCTGGAAGGGGAAAGAGTTTATCTTTACTTCTTGGAATATCTCAGCCAGATTTTTCTTCCACCTCCTCCTCTTCTTTTTCCATCTCCTCCTCCTCCATTGTTGGCTTTTGGTTGCCTGGCATGCCATCCCCCTTCCTGAAGGCATCCAACTCCCTTTTAAGGAGTTATTTCTCCCCTGTTAGATACCCTCAGGGTCTGTCCCTCCTTGTCTGAGGGCTAACTGGTCCTGGGGTGATTAGGATAGGTGCACAGTGTCCCCAGGGTGTGAGAACCCAATCACAAAAGTAGTTGGGGTGTGGTCTTAATTAGCTCCTTAAGAAGAGGAGCTGATTGATCAAGCCAGGACCTCAAAACTTGGTCAAGACATCATTTAAAACAAACGAACAACAAAAACCTACTTGACAGGTGGTGGATCATATGCTCTGATGGGCCTCCATTTCTCCAGCCTCGGGGTCCCGGGCCCCTCCTTTCCCAGCTTCACCCAAGCCCCCACCCTGAGTGTCAGCGGGAAGCCCGGGCCCCTCCTTTGTTCCCAAAGCACCATTTCCAGAAGGCAGTCCTGCTTCCCTGGCATTTGAAGATGACCCAAGGGGATTAATTGCAGCACAAGAAAAAAAGTGAGACTGGGGTCACTTCATCTTTTTGCCTCAACTTTGTATTGTAAAAGATTCCAAACCTATAGAAAGGTTGCAAGAATAGTACAACAGCCAACTGTATATTCTTAACCTAAATTTACTGTGTAATCTTTTTGCCAAGTTTTGCTCTAACATTTTGCCATGATGTTTTACATAAGTATATATGTGTGAGTGTATATGTATAATATATATGTGTGTGTGTGTATTTATTTATGATTTTTATTTGGGACAGGGTCTCACTCTGTTGCTCTGGGTAGAGTGCAATGGCGTCATCAGCGCTCACAGCAACCTCAAACTCCTTGGTTCACACAATCCTCTGGCCTCAGCCTCCTGAGTAGCTGGGACTACAGGCACACGCCATGACACTCGACTAATTTTTTCTATTTTTTGTAGAGACAGGGTCTCACTCTTGCTCAGGCTGGTCTTGAACTCCTGAGCTCAAGAAATCCTCCCTTCTCGGCCTCCCAGAGTGCCAGGATTACAGATATGAGCCACCGCGCCCGGCCTATTTATAATATTTTTAAAACTGAACCTTTCAAGGACATTCTCCTTCATAACCACAATACAGTTAACACGGAAATTTCCCATTAATCCAATACCGTTACCAGAGATACAGTTCATATGCAAACTTCCCCACTTGCCCCAGTAATGCCCTTTATAGCTGTGCCTTTCCAGTTCAGCATTCAATCAAACGATCATGCCCTGCATTTACATGTTGTGTCCCTTTGGTTTCCTAAAGAAACAGATCCTCTGCCTCCTTCCTTGGCCATGGAAGCCAAAGAGGTGTATCCCTTGGCTCTCTCTGCAGGAAAGACCTTGCCAGGGAGCTGAGCATCTCCAGCTGTTGGCGCTGTTAGGATCCACAGCAGCTTCCACGCTGAAGCCCTTATCTTCCCTGGCACTCCCCAGTCGGTGAGCTCTGGCCATTTCTTCCCTATGCTTGAATGCCTGTGATGGGTAGTCTTTGCTCTGGAGCTCCCTGTTGCATTGGCTGAACTTGGTGTAAGCTCTGCACCGTGGTCCAAAGCTCTCCTGCCCAATCCTGCTTCCTCCTCCTCTTCTCTGTCACAGGCTCACTCCCAATGAGCTTCTTGTACTCCTCTCTCAGCGCCTGCTTCCCAGAGGTCCTGATGGACACAGACGTTGACATATTTTAAGAGTCCAGGTCATTTATTTTGCAGAATGACCCTCACTTTTTATTTTTCTGATTGCTTCGTGGTGATTAGATTCAGATTGGACATTCTGGGCAGGAAATGTGCATAGGTGACGTAACTACGTAGATGCTGCTGTGTCCTCCCCAGGGCATCACTTCAGGGGCACGTGACAGCAGTGTGTCCCTTCATTGGTGATGCTAAGTGTGGTCCTGATGGTGAAGGTGGTGTCCGCCAGACCTCGCCATGACATGGGCACCTTGTTCCCTTTGTGACTAATCATTAACCTGTGGAGTTACTCCTTGAGACTGTGGTGCATTCAACTCTTCATGCATTCAGCAGTGACAGAAGGAACTCAGAGCCGGGCACTGTACCAGGAGTGGGTGTCAGAAGCTCTCCCCCCAGGGATCATGTCCATCCTCCTCATCCAGCCTCATCCTCCTGGAGGACCCCTGCCACTGAGCCTCCCTAAGTTCTCAGCAAAGGACTTGCTCATCTGCCCAAAGATAGTCCCTTTTTCTGCCACCCCTCCTTTCCAATCCCCTGGCCCCAACTTCCTTCCTCCTGGGACCATAAGAAGACAGGAGGGTAAAGGGGAGGTTGAGTCAAAATACTATCTGAAGAATGCGACCTGCTTTCAGCAAAAAGAGCCTTTAAAGAATTCAAAAGCATACTTCCTATTTCAGTTCGAAGGGTCTGCGTGGGGATGAGGTCACTAATTCAGGGTATCCCTGTGGAGGTAGGTATTCATCTTATATCCTTAAGACAGAAAAACAAAAACTCACTCTCCCGGAAGGAAAATGCCCATCACCACCATAAAACCACCAGACGCTTAAACATTGGTCTCCGGGCCTCACACGTGCACTCGCACCGCGATCCTGCCCAGTCCCTGCCTGTTCCCTTCTTTACGGCTTCTCCGCAATGAGTCTGAAATTTGTTCATCATCTCGCCCGATGCCTCGGTGCTCTCTTTCCAAACAGCCTCCCTCTTCACCCCCCCCCCCCCCCCCCCCCCCCCCCCCCCCCCCCCCCCCCCCCCGCCACTCCGCGGAGCATCCCAGCTGTTCCCCTGATGTCTGCATCAGCCCAGGCCCATTTCACGTGGGTTCATTTTCATCTTAATCTGATTCCAGGAAGTAGATCATATTTTAAGGAATAACAAAGATGAGTTTGGAACATTCTTTCATAAAACACAGAGAACAACAGATATTCAGAAGATTGGCTTTCCAGCCGTGACCTTCAACAAATCATTCTGATTTTCTGCCATATAAAAATTCTTTATGATGAAATCTAACAAAATTCAGTGGAAGAGCTTCGGAGGTAGTATCTGTAAATCAGCAGCTAGCAACTGTTACCCCTTATTTAGTTCCCACTGTGCAAAATGGTGCAGGGGGTAGGGGGAGGGAGGCAGAATGGAGTAGCAGTTAAGATGTCACTTGAACTTGAGTTCAAATCCAGGCTTTGACATTTAACGGCATGTCATTTTCACCTGCCTAAGCCTCCACTTTCTCTCCTGTAAAATGGGAATAATAATATAATGAGAGGTCAATGGAATCATGTATTTCACATAAGAACACACTTGGAACAGTGCATGGCACATGAGAGAATGGTAATGGGATTGGTGGGATTGGCATTAGCTCCATTTCACAGATGAGGAAACTGAGACTTGGAGAGCGAATGTAACTTGCTCATGTTTACTCAACTCCTAAGTGACAGAGCTAGGACTCAAAACTGGGTCTTTCCTACAACAAATCTCTTTACATTCATTCCTGTCACCTCCCACTTCTCAGCTGTCAGATTAAACCATATCACTTCTGAATATTACTGTTTCAACAGTCCTAGAACACTATAATATTAAATGTGAGTATGCCTGCCAAAAACCATCCCCACCTAAGGCTCCATTGTGAGTCTGTGCACTGGCCACACCCACCTCTCCCCATTTGTCAGCTTTAAACCTGATACATTACAGGACGTCACATGGGGTTTCTCACCATCCTGCTCTCAAAAACTCATTTAGTCACCAGGCATGGTGGCCCACACCTGTAATTCTAGCACTCAGGGAGGCCAAGGCGGGAAGATCGCTTGAGCTCAGGAGTTCAAGAGCAGTCTGAGCAAGAGCAAGACCCTGTCTATACTAAAAAAAGGAAAATTAGATAGACATGGTGGCATGCATGTAGTCCCAGCTACTCAGGAGGCTGAGGCAAGAGGATCGCTTGAGCCCAAGAGTTGGAGGTTGCAGTGAGCTACGATGACGCCACTGCATTCTACCTGGGGCGACAGAGGAAGACTCTGTCTCAAAAAAAACCCCAAAAAACTCACTTATTCCATCAGAGGAAGGACACTGTTCATACATACTGTAGGAAAGGTGGGCAGGGCAGAGATTTGACTTTGTTTTCCAGGAAACAAACAATGGAGTCATCACCCACGCTCTGCAGAGCTGTGGAAAAACTGAAAGTTCTGAAGGCCAATGGAATATCCAAGGGAAGCAGGGACAGAAAAATCAAAAACAACTGTCCCCAAGATGCCTTTTACGCAACCAGGCTGGGCGCCATCACAGAGTGCAAAACAAAAGACATCCACCGAGATGGTGATGGGGTTATACTTGGGTTTTATTTTTCCCTAAATTTTTTTATCTTTTCCTGATTTTGTACAATGTTCATGAGTTAGTTTCATAACTAGAAAAAAATCTTAAATGTGGACTTGTATTACAAATGTGTTACCTGGGTAGGGAGACACCTTAGTCAGTATCAGCAAGGAGTATAAGGACCTAAAGGTGTTGGACTTAGGACAGATAAGTTTTGATAGGAGAGGAGGAGATCTATAATACAAAGATCTAGAATATACCATACTTTCTGGAGAAAGAAACTGGAAGAAGTAGGAGAGTTCTGGATACCCTAGATTCAAGGTTTTTGATAATGATTTTGAGAAAGAAAGAGGAAGGGGGGAGAGAGAGAAAGAGAGAGGAAGAAAGAGAGAGAGGTGGGGCCGGGCGGGGTGAATGAATAATCCCAGATCTACACTTGTGTCTAAGCCATGGAAAACTCTGGGGATCCCAGGCTTAGGATCAAAAGAAAAGGAATACCCAAAAGTACCATCTGTAAAGAGGTCTTTGGTTAAATTAAGGGAAGAACCAGCTTTATAGTCCAAGCTGTTTGCATAGCTATAACACCATCCCCATCTCCTGCTCCTCGAAAGGGGCTGATCCTGCAACCTCCAATTCCTGGGTGCCCTTGCCCGCTGCCTTCCAAGTCAGTTTAGCCAATAAGAGGCACCAGCAGGAAATCAGAGTCTTGAGAGTTAGGAAGAAGACAGGGTATTTCTCCCCATCTCTCATTCAGCTCGGGGTGGCACATCCAACTGAAACTGAGTCCCTTCCATGAGTCCAGTTTGTGCCAGGTGGCCCCATCCCAGGGCTTCTGACTGCCACCTCTTCCCTTAGTCCCTTCAGCCCTGGAGGTGGCAGAGGCTTCTTCCTTTTGTTAACCTCTAGCTTGCATTGCCATTTTTTATGTGGCTTTTCTGTTCCGCCAACACTTTTGTGACCATTCCCCTTGTTCAATTCCCTCTATCGAACTACCTGGCATGAGCTCTGATTTCCTGCCTAGATCCCGCCTGACACAGTGTGTTAAAATAAACTATTAACTTCCATCATTCCAGACTCTTATGTGACTCCATTTAAATCAGCAATTAGACATTTATGTTTTGCCTACCTTGAGAGAATTATTCAAAATTGCTTTATAAACATGAGCAACACTATTATTTTATTAAAATTAATATATGTGAAGTGTAGAAAAATTAAGAAAAACAGATAACCAAAGCAAAAAATTGTTTAATTGTCTATAATTCAAACATCCTGAGCTAATATCCCTATTAACAATTTGTTGTATTTACTTCCAGCTTATTATATTATAGATAAATCAACATTTTAAAACACAATTTGTGTTAAATATAAATTTCTAGAAATTTCTATAGATTTTGTAGATATAAATCTTAAAACTTCCCTATGATCTAATATCTTTACATTTTTTTAAACACCTTTTCACTCAAAATTACTATTTCATTACTACCTTTCCATGTTAGTAAATAAACATCTGTAGCAACACTAAGTGGTAGCACCAAGACTCAAATGCATCCTTTGCCACTGTCTGAATTGACCATAATATATTCCCCCAATGCCTATTGCTGGACGTTAAGGTGTTTTTCACTATTATTCACACTGCTGTTATAGACATCCTCATGGATAAATCTTTTCATCCTTGCCACATAATTTCCTTGGCTAGAAGTGGAATTGCTAGGGCAAGAAGATATGTATTTTTAAGGTTTGCCATATGTACGTCTAAATTGCCCCCTAGAAAGGTTGTAGAGAGAGTGATTTTTTAATGCTTTATAAACTTTTTATTGTATTAATATCAGATGATGTTTATAAAGGTCCTAATAACCAGTTATTACTGCTGGCTTATTTTCATTGTAATTAAATAAAATTGTAATTATAAAACAAAATTATATTTATATTATAATTATATTTATATTTATGACATTTATATTATAATTATACAATTATTATTATAATTTAACAAAAACGGTGCCCTGAGAATCCACTGAAATGCTGGCATAGTTGTGGGGCTTGGAAGATGCATCTTGTCCTGCTAAAGTATTGTGTCAAGTTGAAAACACAACTTTGGCTTTGCTACCATAAGTTGTTCAGCACTAAACCCAGCCAGTACAAATTCACTCTTACAAAATGATGTGAATCCTTAGTACATGGGCAACTATCATTACATGACATTTGAAAAGAAAAGGTTTGAGAGTTGGACCTTATCACAGTTGTTTCATGAGGGAGGTGGAACTTAAGATGTTTAAGAGAGTGATATATACATGATTGTGGCTTCAAACAGGGTTTCAATCATATATTTTCATATTACCTGGCAGGAAAATGTTTGTATGCTTATTTAGCATTCGTTCATAAGTATTTAGTTCACAACATCTTTTAGGAAAGGTATTGGTCCTGCAAGAAAGATATAATGAGGTACTCAAAAAAAAAAAAAGTAGGATTAGAAAGAGAGGCAACCTCAATTTCGAATATTTGATCTCAGCAGGGCCAATCTCATTGCTTTCACTGCAAAATGCATCAGAATGGGGGGTCATCTGATCTTGATCTCTCAAGAGGGGTGGCGAGAGGGAAAGAAGGACTACCTGAAGTTAAGTCTCAATCTCTTGCCTGCCTTGGCACTCTCAAGAGAGGGATACATTTCAGATAGAATATTGTGGCTAAACAACAAAAAAAACTAATTTAAGCTGTTTTTAATAATAAAGGAAATGTTCATGAAAAGTTCAGCTTCAGTGAAGCCTGGTCAGTTGCACAAGGCACCATGGGACAAGTTTTTCTCTGAGTCTTCTCTCTGCCCTTCCCCCACATCTTCTTAGCCCTAGGCTGACTTCCCTCATGGTCACAAAATGGCTGCCAGCAACTCTTAGGGGACATCTGCTTCTCCATTCAAAGTCATCAGGAAAGAGAACATCTCTGCCTGTGGTTCCTAGAATATCTAGGAATCATGCTTCCCAGAAGCCCCTGGAAAATGTTTATATCCCATTTGCCCAAATTGGGTCACATGACTATCCCTGAACCAATCTCAGTGACAGGGAATGGGCTGTGCTGTTTGGCTTCAGTCATTCAGGACCACCCCTGTTGCTGGTGCCATCAGTATCTCCCAAGGTACAAGTGCTGAGCGGGGAGAGGCAAAAGGCTTAACCAGGGAACTGGTACGAAGAGGGAGAGTGACCAGAGGCTGGGTGTGTGAGAAAAGCAAATGTCCATTATACAAAAGTTTGAGAAAGTACTCCTGGGGTTCCTTACCTGCCTTCTCAGAGATCTGTCTCTCCACCCACTTCACCCATCCCTCCAGATGAAAGCTGATGGGTCTGCTATCAGTTTTCAGCCAAGGAGCCAGGTGTGGTGGCTTACACCTATAATCCCAGAACTTTGGGAGGCTGATGCAGGAGGATTGCTAATTTCAAGACAAGATAATCCAGATAATATTCTGATTATGGTTTCACCTTACTGGGGACTGAGAAAAATGGCTTTTATATTAAAATATAGCTAAATTAACTATCTTTAATAGTTATGTTGACCTGGTATCAACCTCTAAGTAATGTGAGGTTTCCTCTATGTCTGGTTAAGGCAAATGACTAAACGAAAAGGAAAGAAAAACCCATGAACAATTATCTGCATGATTCACTGGTAAAATCCTGTTATTGGGAAAAGAATGGGGGAAAAGTAAATTTGTATTTTTATATTGATCAGATTCAGCTCTCCAAATCAGCTGCTAATGCCACCAATAATAATTATTTTTAATGCTTACTATTTTTCACTTTAATCCTACTAATAGTAGCTTCCATTTATCAAATGCTTGCTATGAATGAGGAATTTGGCAGTTAATTTAATCTTCACAACCAAGTAGGAATTATTCTCCCATTCTAGTGAAGAAATTGAGGCTCAGAGAGGTTGAGGAATTTGTCCAAGGTCACACGGCTAGCTGGTCACCAGGCAGAAGAACCAGCATCAGAGCTCAGGTCCACCTGTCTCCAAAGCCCTTGCTATGTCCACCACATCACACGGACCCCTCTTTGTTGTTGAGATGGACTCTGTGCTGCCCAGGATCCCCCAGACCTGGCTGGGCATCTCACATGAACACATGAGCCTCCTGAGCCTGGCTCCATTTGTAACAGTTGCAGTGACACTCCTTTTCTTGTCTTCTCAGCAGGTACCTGACAAGCCAATGAAAAGCATCAAGTATATGAACAAGGAAATAATAAACCTCAAAAAAGACCTCGTACGAAGCCGGTGAGTGAGCCCAGCAGGGAATGACCCATAGACAATGGGATGAGCAGACTATGGGATGGTGCCTACAAGTTCTTTCCAAGTCCCAGTGTCCCCCAACCCTAAACTTCAAGCAGAAGAGTAACAGGAGGGTAACCTCGTAAGGGGCAGAGGACAGGATCCTTTCTTGGTTGGACTTTCCAGAGAGTACCTGTGCTGGCCCTTCCTCCACACTCTTGCCAGCCTCCAGCCTAGAATTCCCTCTGCTTTCCTTCCTGGACCTGAATCCAACTCGAGAGAGTCCTCACCTGCTCCAGAAAACCTTCCCTTTTCACTCCAGGCCCACACAACAACATTAGAGAGTCAGATACACTCATTCTCACATACTGGCCCTGTTACCCTCCAGGTGACACCGAAGGAGTTATTTAAAATCCCCAGGTCTGTTTCCTTGTCTGTAAAATGAGAATAGTATGAGGTTGTTAGAAGAGCCGAGAGAAATGATGCATACAAAGTGCCCCTCATGTGGCCTTGAACCCTATTCAAGTGCCGTTCCTATCTCCCCCCCCACCCCTCCATCCCTTCGCTCTCTGCTGGTGGAAAAAAATCGGGGACCATATTTTTGTTATTTGCATCTGTGTGGTCAGATGGGATTTTTTTCCTTCACCCCTGAACTCCTCCCTGGGACCTGGAACATTCCAAATGGGGCTTTCGACAAAACAACTGAAAGCAGAGTATGAGATAGAGACTCTTTCAGCACAAAACACACGAGAGATGTGCTGAGAGGAGTCATCCAGACAGCAGGGAAGGTCTGTTTATCTTGCACGTCTCCCACTCTGAGCCAGAACACAGGGAGAGGCAGAGCGAGTGTCTCCCTCCCTCCAGTTCCATCCTGGGAAAGCTCCCCTCCCCCACTGCCACCGGGATCTCCACCCTGCCCTGTCTCACGGCACCGCTTGACAGAACCGATGACTGAGCCAAAGAGGAGGCGTGGAAGGCGCGGAGGAGGAAAGGAGTTAGATGGCCCAAGGATGGGGTCAAGAGAGGGCCACAGAGGGCGATATCCCCACCGACTGCAAGGGGTGGCTGGGTCAGCGATCAGAGGGTCTCTGGACAGACATTGTCTAGTGGAAACATAATACGAGCTTTGAATGTAATTTCAGTTTTAGTTTTGAGTGTAGCCACACTCAAAACAGTAAAAAGAAACAGGTGAATGTAATTTTACTAATATGTTTTGTTTAGCTCAATATATCTAAAATATTGTCACTCAACATATAATCCATATAAAAAAAGTATTAATGAGATGCTTTACATTCTGTTTCTCGTACATGATGAAAAGTGATGAAATGATAAAAAAAATGAATGATGAAAGATCTGGGGTGTATTTCATACTTAGAGCACATATCAACATGGGCCAACCACATTTCAAGTTCCCAATAGTTGTTATAGACTAAATTGTGCCCACCCACAAAAATCCATATGTTGATTCCCTAACCCCCAATGTTTGGAGGTAGGGCCATTAAAGAAGCAGTTAAAGTTACATAAGGTCATGAGGTTGAGCTCGAATTCAACCCGACTGGTGTCCCTGTGAAAGGAGAAAGAGACGCCAGGCATGTGCGCCCAGAGAACAGTCCACGTGAGAACACAGCAAGGCGGCTGACTGCAAGCCACAGAGAGAGGCCTCTGGAGAAACCAACCCTGCTGGCGCCTTGATCTTGGGCTTCCAGCTTCCAGAACTATGAGAAAATTGATTTCTGGTGTTCAAGCCGCCCAGTCTGTGGCATTCTACTGGCTTCCCACCATGCCAGTAGGAAAGAGGGGCTTGAGGAAAAGGTAATAAAGGCAAAGTCTTTTCTGCCACCTGTCAGTTGGCCAGCCAAGCCTGTCACTCCTGATGGACACATTTACTAAAACAAGCTGAAAATATAGGATCCTCCCTGGAGAGGCTTGGCCTGTCCAACTGCTGAGCATGAAGGAGAATGTGGAAAAGGCCAGACAGAAAAGCCACACACAAGAAAACAAGAGATGACAATAAAATGTTCCATCTGGCCACACTCCCGGATCCCACCGACATTTAAGGAATCAGCAATTCCCCTTCAGAAGGAAATACCCTGTTTTCCAAAGGAACTCACCTTTTCCGAGAAGTGCAAACCCCATGACTCCATCTCCCAGTATCAAATGAGGCAAATTATTAGCAAAGAAAATGTCTTTTCCACTCATGGTTTTTTTTTAAATGCATTTCACCTCCTATTAGAGTCTTATCCCACCTTGAGCCAAACACCTTGACTGTCTTCTGGATTTATATTTAATACTTCAGCCCTCTTATAACTCAATTGCACCTTCCCTGGCTGCATGGCCAATTTAACATAATGCTAAAAAGAATAAAACTGTAACTGCATTCTTCCTCGCCTGGTCCACCAGATGTTCAATGTCACCAAGCAGCACACTATGCATGAACTTGCCGAATTTCTCCTAGCGGAAGTTGACAATCGGGACCTCTCTGCATGTGCCCAGTTCTTGGTTGACTCTTGAAGCCAATGAACTATTTTCCTCCATAGGTGCCAGCACTTTTTATTGCAATTGTTTTAAGGAAAATAAACATCTCTACAACTAAAACAACTGAAATGTTCAGCGTGAAGCCATGATTTACCCATGTTAGGTAAAGGCAATCACAAATAAACAGTGATTAATTACCCACCCACCCACCTCCCAGAGCAGACCCCAGATTCTGCAAGTGTTGACAAGGTCTGAGACTCTGCTTCCCACCTGCATTTGGTTGACAACTGAAGCAAGGTAATTAGAAATAACAAAGGTGGAATTTTGGGCAGATGAAGAAGCTATTATTTTTTTTATTAGGTTATTCACTTCTTCTTGGTACTTCCTTAGCCCTCTGCATTCATTCATTTTTTTCCCAACAACTATTTATTGAGTATAAGCTATCACCAGGTGTATACTAGGCATATCATTGCATATGTTTGAGATGAACCAAACAGACAAGACTCCTGTATTCAGTGCATAAGAGATGATGATGTGCATTATAAGGGGGTAATGACAACAAACACGTCAGCAAGTGAATAGACAGAACGTGGGGGTGGGGATATAAAACAAAGTGATGTATAGAGCGACAGTGGTGATGGGGAGGAAGTTGCTACTTTAGCTGGAGCGGTGAGGGAAGAGTGGTTTATGAAAGCGACCCTGGGCTCCATACCTGAATGGTGAGAGAGAAGCATTCGCATAAAGATGTAGAGGGGAGAGAGGTGGAGCATTTTAGACAACAACAGGTGAATGGATGCCAAAGCCAGAGCAAGCTGGAAGTGCTAGAGGAACTGAGATGGCCTGTGGGGGTGGAGCAGAGTGAGAGAGGATGAGAAAGGCAAGAGATTTAATGGAAGAGCCAGGCAAGGACTGGTTCATACACTGCCTTATAGGCTGTGATGAAAAGTTTGGGTTTTCGTCTCAGTGCAATAAGAACCCATTGGAGCATTTAGGGCAAGAGAAGGATATGATCTGATTTTTAAAAGAATATTCCATCCACTGCATAAAGACTGGTTGGAAGGCTATGGTGAGAGTGACAATGGCTTGGGTCAGGCCAGTAGCAGTGAACTGGGGAGAAGTGGATGGATTCAGGATTTGTTCGGAGGTAGAGTCATGGGACTGGCTAATGGATTAGATGTGGGGACCAAGGGAAAAGGCCACATTGTACTTCCGCGTGCTGCAAGGACCTGTTTCCATCTCTGCCTCCCTCTCACAGCGCAGACTGTGCCATGTCTGCTGTTGTGGTCCTATGCAAGTGTTTACTGATGGGATGAACTAATTTTCTTGTCCATCCCTAGAACTTACCAGATTAAAATGAGGAGGAAGCCTTGTTATTAGCATAGTAGGGGAAATGAGTAAGGGAGACAGTTTACAAATAAATCTGTGGATAAATCAGAAGATAAGGTAGCTGGTCCATTGCTTTAGGTCTTTCAGGTGAACTTACTGACCTCTCCCTCTTCCACTGCCATTCAAACAGGGTGTCCACCCTGACCTATTGGTAACTGGCTTGTGGCTGGAAAGGGGAGGTATTAATGATGCCCTACAACAGAGTCAACCTGTCCTGCAAATTCTCAGGGTCTTGCTCAGTGTTTGGTTTAGAATAAGCAGTCAATAAATATTCTGAAATTTATGTTTGCATAACATCTTAAAGTCTTCCTTGAGGCTCACACCGGTAATCCCAGCACTTTGGGAAGCTGAGGCTTGAGGTCAGGAGTTTAAGACCAGCCTGGGCAACATAGCAAGACCCCGTCTCTACAAAAAAAAAAAATTATTTAGCCAGGCATGATGGTGCACACCTGTAGTCCCAGCTACTTGGGAGGCTAAGGCAGGAGGATCACTTGAGCCCAGGAGTTCGAGGCTGCAGCGAACTATGATTGTGCCACTACACTCCAGCCTGGGCAACAAAGTGAGATCCTGTCTCCAAGAAAAAAAAGAAACAATGATTATAAATGAGCAGATGCTATAATAGAGGAAAGACAGAGAAGAAGCCACATGGGAAGACAGAGGAGAACAGACCAAGCCCAAAGGGAAGAAAGTCTCTGAGTGATGCCAATACTCAACCTTAAGATGCTCAAACTGCGATTACTGGGGTGCCTGAAGCTTTTCTTCTGGAGAAAATCTCCAGTTCCTATGTGAAATGTCTGAGCTTGGATTTGCATGAGATCTTTCAAATCCCTTATCACTCTCATCTGCACTCTTACAATAAACCCCTCTTGAGTGGGCTAGCTTGCCAACCAAGGAGCCTGACTAAAGTGATTTCCTAGCTCATAAATCCCAGAGAAATCAGGAGGAAATGTGGCACTTTTACCTTCCCACCCTATTTCTCAGGCTGCTTTATGAGTTAACGGTGTTCAATTAATAGTGTTAATGATGTTAGTGACATTCATATTTGGGATATGGTTTGTGTCTGGGCTGGTAGGTAGAGCAAGCTTTTCTCCCAAGTTTTTTGGAAATGAGAAGGGATGAAACTAATAATTGAAGTGAAACAATTAGCTTCAGGGTGACAGATATGTGACACATGTACCCCCACTCCTCTCTCCTGTGCCTGTGGCAGACATCACTAATGGATCACAGCATTCTTTTCAGTTAAGCCCAGAATTAGTCTCAAAAATTTTCACAGCCCAGCACTCTAGGCAGCTACCACTATTGATTAGAAGTGTTACATGGGATTTAATTAGAATACTTGAAAGGAACTTTTGGTATCTACAATGGCATCTTATTAATTCAAATTGAGGATTGCAGTGTAAGAGACCAGCAGGAGGAACAGACCTCACCCAAATCCCTTTCTGAATAAGGCAGGCTTTAGTCAGTGAATTTAAATGGTTGGAAAAATTATTGTTGACCTCAGACATTGACTGACTATTCTCAGTAACTTCTGCATCTCATGATTCAACACCCAGGACACCCAAATCCATAGCCTGTGGCCCAGAGCTTCCTTTAGAAGTTCTTCCCACTGCCTCTGGTTCTTCCCACCACCTCCTCCCCAAGACTTAAGATCTTTCCTCAAAGCCCCAGAATTGCTTAAGATCGTGGATTTATATGCTGGTCAATGCCTTGGATGCAGGCATAGTTAAGGCTTCTGAATTGCACCTTGTGAATCATTCAAATAAGACCTTATTCCCTCCCACATCACATCTCCCCTACACCCTGCAGCCAGCGAGTGGCCATAATGAGTCCCTGCCATGTTCCATAAGGACACTTGGCCCCACGTCCTTAGCCCAGAACTGATAAATACAACTACACACCCGAAGGGTAGGTCACTGCAATGGGCTGGAGGAACCTGGCTCAAGTTAATTGCATTTTTATCATCTTGGCTATGACCCAGAGGCCCTACCCATCTTTCTCTGTTTCTGATGCCTTCAAGTGTCTTTGACACCTCTAGTTAACCACAGTTCCAGGGCAAGTTTGCATCTTGCTTTTCTTGCACCCTCTCCACTTAGGGTAAATATCTTTTTTATTCCTTTCCTTGTGGCGAGGGCTGTCTTGGAAGATCCCGCATTAAAAAGAAAAGAAAAAAAAGAAAGAACTAAACTAGAAGCATCAAAATATCTTGAATGCTTTAACCTTTTGTTACATGAAGATTTGCCAAAATCTCTGTTTTACAAAATTCCTTTCCAGATAAGGAGCTCAGTTTTATGGCCAGGCCTGGAGGGCTCACATAATATAGTTGAAAGTCTATTTACTTTGGAATCAGCTATGGGTTCAAATCCAGACTCTACCAGTTATTAGCTGGGTGGCCATAAACAAATCAATTCCCTTCTCTAGACCTCAGTGTCTTTATCTGTGGTATGGGATATAGGGATAACAAGATCTATGCCACATTGTTTTTGGGAATTTTGAGAAGAGATATGGGTCAGGAATGTAGGAGTAGAACAATAAAAGGTAGTTGTCGCTGTTTTTATGCTGGTTGTTGTGTGTCTGAAAATATTCATGGGTGGCAACAAAGAGCCTGAGCTATGGAGACAAGAGACCCAGCCCTGTCTTTTGTCAGCTGAGTGACCTTGAGCTGGTCATTTTACCTCTCTTAGCCTCAGTTTCTCCTCTTGGGATGGGACCAATGCCATCTTTCAGAGACTTTTGTGTATGTGTGAAGACAGAATGAGACAATGTATGTAAAATCCCCTGTTCTGCTTCTGTTCCCTCCCTGGATCCTTTAATACTTTTCCACTGCTTCCTTAACGTGTATAATTTTGTAGTTTTATTTAGTTATTTGAATAATGTTCATCACCTACATTAGACTTGAGGCCCCATAAGAACAGAGGCCATATCTGTTTTTTGCTTACAAATATGGCCAGGCATGGTGGTTCACGCCTGTAATCCTAACACTCTGAGAGGCTGAGGCGGGAGGATTGCTTGAGGCCAGAAGTGCAAGACCAGCCTGGGCAAGAGCTAGACCCTGTCTCTACAAAAAATAGAAAAATTAGCTGGGTGTGGTGGTATGTGCCTATAGTCCCACCTACTCAGGAGGCTGAGACAGGAAGATCACTTGAGCCCAAGAGTTTGAGGTTGTAGTGAGCTATGATGAGGCCACTGCACTCTAGCCCAGGTGACAGAGTGAGACACTGTATCAAAAACAAACAAAACAAAACAAATATATCACTAGTGTCTAGCACAGTGCCTGGACATGTTTGGTGCTTGATAAGTATTTGTTTAATGAATGAATGAATGCTTTAGCATTCCAATTGAGTTTTTTTGGAATCAGGCTAAGGGGAGAGGAGGGACAGAAGATGACTAGATGCAGCCCCAAAAAGACCAGGTGTCCGGGCTGAGTCAGAAGGGAACCTGTCTCAGAACAGAAAGCACAGGCCTGGCTTCTGTCTCATGAGCCTGTGCAGGCTTTGAGCCAGACTGCTTGGGTTCAAAAGCCAGCTCCACCTCTTACAAGCTACATGGCAGTGAGCAAGCTACCTAATTTTTCTGATCTCCAAAGTGGAGATTGCAAATATACTTTCTACCTCTCCCAGGGCTGTAGTGACAATTAAGTGAATTAATACAGGCAAAGCACTTAGAAAAATGCCTGACACATGGTAAGTGCTTGATAAATGGTAGCTGTGTGTATTACATCCTGCATGGTCCCTGAGTGACTGTGACTATTTACAATATGACGATGATCTCATGAGTTTCTTCCTGTCCCCAATCTGAGGCAAAGCTCAGCCTCAGATCTAGCTTCTCCATCCCTCATTCTGAACCTTGGAGGTCCATGTTTTAGGGACATCTGGCACACATAGTAAGGGGGAGGGGAAAAGTCAGGATGTTCATAAGTGGAGGCTGCGCAAATGCAGCTGTTAGTACCGGATTTCCATATTAACTTTAAATCTCTTCCTACTGAGATTGCTGAACAAGCCATTACTCTAATGGATGGAACTACAGGCTGCACGATGACGCACTAGTCCACCACTTAGCTTGAACACTACACACAAGCCCTATAATTTTTTGAACTTTTTATTGAAATATAACATAATACAGGAACACACACAAATCATTAAGCATACATCCAAATTAATTTTCATAAAATAGACACCTGTGTAACCCACATCCATATCAAGGAAAGGGACATTATTACTAAAGCCTCCAAGGAAACCTCCTCATGTTTCCTGCCAGCCACTAACACCCCAAAGAAAATCACCGTCTTGACTTCTAACACTTAGGTTCGTTTCTCTTGTTCTGAACTTTAAATAAATGGATGTGTGTGTTTCTTTCACTCAGTATTATGTATCTAAGATTTATCCATATTGTCTCATTTACTTGTGCTCTCTCAGTTTCTGTGCAGTATTCATTGTGTGAAGATAGCACAACTTATTCATTCTAGTACTGATGGACATATTCATTCTTATACTTTTTCCTTTTTGCTGAACATATGTACACATTTCGATTTGAATATACCTAGAAGTGGAATTACTGGCTCATAGAGTTTGCATATGCTCAGCTTTAGTAGATACTGCCAGTTTCCCAAGCCCACTATTTTTTTTTATTTTTAAATATATAAAAAATGTAATCTAGAAAAACTAAACAATATAGACAAGTAGATATAAATAAATAATAAGATCATCCACAATTGCCCCACCCAGGAATAACCCATATTTTGGCACATCGACTTTCAATAATTTCATATTTGTTCATGTACACATGTGTATTGTTTTTACAAAATAAAGAACCATTCTGCATATACTGCTTACTTTTTTATTTAGCAAAAAATCATGAACACTTTACAACCTCAATAAATGTACATCCACAACTTTTATCTTTTTAAATTCGTAGTAGGAAAATGTTCAAATATCTACAAAGGCAGATAGAATAATATAACAAGCTCCTATGTAGCCATTATTCAAATCAGTGACTATCAACTCATAGCCAATCTTGTTTCATTTATACATCATCCTCTCTCCCATTATTTTGAAGTAATATATCACTTTGTCTGTAATATTTAAACAACTATTTAGAGAAGATAAAGACTCTTTAAAACTATAACCACAATAACATTATTATATCAAAAATAATTCTTTAATATCAAATATCCATGCAAACATAATAACCATCTTAATGGCTGCCTAATATTCCATTGTAAAAATGTAGCATAATTTATCCAACCATTTTTTTTCTTATTTTAAAACTGTCCACCTGTCACATAAACAATTCTTCGATAGACATCCTCAGAGTTACATGATTATATGCTTTAGTTCCTTAGGATACATTCCTAAAGTTTGCAGGTTTAAGGTTCTCTACCCTTAACTGAAGTCCTCTAAATTTACACAGTACTGCAGTTGCTAAAAAGTAACTGATAACTCACAAACTCTTGAAACAAAATGATCTTTTCTCATAACAAATGAAAGGAAAGCCAGACATATGGTCTAAAAGGTTGAAAGCCAGACATGACTTTCTGCCCTTTCCACTTCAGCACAATCATCATCAACAAATAAACAGTTTATGAAAAGCAAACTGAAAACAGAAAGTGTTCATGAAAGAAAATCCCCCTGAATTTATTGGCAAAGTCCAGCTAAGCCACAGATGGGGCCAGCCTGCATCAGGAATATCACTTTCCATCCTCAGGATCCTTCGTGTAAAGTCTTTGTCACACTCAGTAACATCCTGAGCTCAGCATTTCCTTTAATGCCAGCACCACCACTAATGATTGTTTTAACAGTTTTCACTCAGATGAGCCCAATGCCAATGACTATAACTCATTTGCCTTTTTCAATGCAGGTGAAGACTTCTATTTTTCTTGAAAAAACTGTAGCCTTTGACTACTTTGTCCGGGTCTTCCCTGTAATATTAACTGATGTTTTGCAGTCATGATTTCTCTTAAAAGTAAAATACAATAACATTGTATTTAAAAACACAAGCTCACCAAGCTAACCTCAGATCACCTGTACAAGTGCTCAGGATTTGCTAGAGGAGAAATCATCTTGCAGCCCACTGTGAGGGAAGGTACATGTCTGTCATTTATCCAACCCACAACCCATGAGAGTACAAAATAATAATAATAATAATAATAAAATAGCAGGCAGTTTAAGCCCTGCGATTCCGAAATTAATGCTTGTAAATATATTTCAACAGGTATTAATTTCCTCACAGCTCTATTCTAAAAGCACATAAGAACAAGAATCATCTTTAAAACCCAGCTTTCCAATCACCTACCCTTCATCTAATCTAACGTATTCATAGGCAGTATAATAAATCATGGCTTTCAGAAACAGCCTGAATCCTGGCTCCCCCAACTACTATCTGTTTAAATATGGGCAAGTTATCTAATCTCTGAGTCTCATGCCCTCTTCCATAAAATGGGGGTAATAATAAAACCTACCCCACAGGCTTGTTGTGAATTAAATAAGTTAAAGTGCATATATCTGGCAGGTGAATGGCATAAGTGCTCAACACACAAGAACAGCCAATACCTCTGACGGCTGGTGTATGTATATACCTCACCCCAGCTGTTGGCCAAGCTACTAGGATTCTGTCCACTCTCTATGTGAGATTTCCTTATCATCTGTGCAAGGATCCAGAGTTGTCTCTTTCCTGTCTGATTGGAAAATCAGATACCAGAGAGCATACAGCTAAGAAGCTTAAGGGGCCATAATTTGTTCTTTGCCTTGAGAGACAGAAAGCTAGATCCTTTTCGGACATTGTTTTTAAAATAACTCTAGTTAGTACGCGGAGAGCATTTGGAATGGAGTGACTACAGTAGGTGTTGGCTCTTGTCACGACCAGCGTTCTCTGTATTGCTTTTACTTTCATTGGAAGTAGAGTCAACAGCGCAAATCGATGTTAAGAAAACGAGGCTGATTAAGAGTTGAACCAACCTGTTTGCTTTCTCCCGTCGCTGGGGGGAAAACGAGCAAGTAGGTACATGATAAGGACCATATCTTTTGTAACATAAACTGCGCTACAAATCCAAGCCTAACCTCTTTTATTTTTCCAGTTAGCTATATGAGCCATCACATGAATTATTCACAGTCTAGTGTCTCCCTCTAGGAGCTTCACGTTCCCCTTGAATCGTCTAAAATCAGCGGTTTATTGGTCACCTCCCGCACCCAGGTGGGGAGAAAGTTGATGCTGGCTGCGTGCTGTACAGCCATTGCTTCTCACAGCCACAAGGTGTCGCTGTGGAGAACAGGTCCGCCAAGGCCTTACAGGCCCCGCTGGCCACTCTTCACTGACATCTCGCTGATCCACGCTGTCTCAGAACCCAGATGTCTGGTCAGAGATCTTCCCCCAGACGATCGGGCTACCTGCGCAGGGGAGGTTGCCTTTAGGGTTTCAAAGATGCCCTGTTCCTACTCAGTCTGAGGGAAGCTGCTCTTATATCTAAACAAAGAGGTTTTCTGGCCCTTTTCTTGCTGAAAAACTAGCAGGAAGAGCACAATGGCTTTGTTTTCGTTGTTGTTGTTACTGCTTTTTTCTATTGAGGTGCCCAGATAGAGTACATTACATGAAGCATTTCCATAGATGAACAATGATGTAGAGGGAAATGTCTCTCCAAGTGAAAATACCTACCCTCAACCTTACCATAGCTGCACCTTACCCTACCACTGGATTTGGAGGACCCCTTACAAACCTACCTAAACTTTATCTTCCTTAAATTTCCCATGAAAATGGAACAAAGTCAGCAGGACATTTTTTTTTCCTTCCTTGAGCTAAAAAAAAAAATGCAGAATAGCCAAATCAAACAGCCTGCACCGAGCGTTGAGAATGATGCTTCTGCAAATTCCCTTAGGTTGCTTCTGAGGCCGAGTTAGTGGGTCAGGAAATTCTGCCCGTGTCAGTGCCTTCTCTGTCAGTCCCATAGGTCCCTTTTAAAGAAAGTTCATGGCCTGACCCTTCAGCACATCTGACTGTGTGCTTAGCTTTAGGAATCGTTCTATGTCAGATCAGCTCCACACAAGAGTTTCCCAGCAGAATTGTGGGTGCAAAGTTAAAGAAACCAATTAGGACGTTGTTTTGCAACATAGCCTTTAAATCAGAAAAGCTTATGTAGGAGTCCATTAAGTAAAGCCAGATCCAAACAACTAGTTAAAGCAGGCATCTGAATCTCCATCCCTGCCCTGAGGCAGCTCAAAATGCACACGTTAGCTGAAAAGCAACCCCTAGATCCCGTGAACTTTTCCTGAAGGTCAACTATTACCCAAGCACAAGGTCTGGGGGAGAACTGGGGAGGGCAGCAGGGAACAATATATGTTCAGGGCAAGGCTGCCTTTTGCATAATTCCAGCAGGCAACATTCCCAATATATATTCCAGAGTGAATGTCACCACAGTTTGTAGAGTACAATGTCAATGGTACCCCTGGGGTTGTATAATTGAGCAGCCCCTTATTGGTAGTTATACAAAGATAAAAATAAAAGCTTAGGGAGCTGAGTGGGGGGATGTCACGGGAGGTGGAGAGAGAGAGAGAGAAAATCACACACCAAATTATAGTGTCTGTGGTGGTTCACTAGATACAGCTTCAAAAAGTGTGTGCGTGCCTTTTTGTGTGTTTGGGTTCATTTATCTTTTAGCTGCATGGCCCTGTAAGTTTTTTGAGTTTGCACCCTTTGGAAGTTTTTGGTTTAGAAAAGAGAATATAGAAAATGACCAGATAAAAAGGATATGGGGAGCTGGGGAAGATATCCCAGGCAGAGAAAGCAGCCTCTGTAATCACAGAAAGGAAAGGACCTGGAAGACTGGGTGCCTTTTACCGAGTTCCTGCTCTGTGTCAGGCACTGGGCCCTCAGGAATGGGTATAAAGGTCATCACAGATGTGAGAGGAAGATGCGAGACAAGAGCTTAATCCTGGGGATCAGACAGCTAAGGGAATAGCTTCCAGACTGACACAGCTCAGCAGCCCCTGGGTGTAGGGGAGAGAACTGGCCAATGGCCCTGGGAAGAGGTTTTTTGTCTTGTGGGATCCCGTTGAAGGTACCATGACAGGACTTCTTAGTGACAGGTAACCTCCCCATGACCAGGAGGCCATCACAAGCCCTCTTCTCATGGTGACAGGCAAGATCCAAGTTGTGAACTCAGAAGGGAAGCCTTTCACCACACCTCCCCCCGAAACGTATCGCACCTCAGACCCCTCCCCTTTCCCCGTTGTACCCATGTTTAGTGAAAAAGCCATTGAGAATTCCTAAGGAATTCCAGGTCTCTCACGAGTAGTCCCAGCCATCAATCAAGACAAAGAACAAGGGTCCGACCATCACAGGCTGATGGTCTTGTGCCTCATTCTGTTGTCTGTTGTCTGTCCTGAAATTATAAGCCAGGAGTGCTTTGGAAATTGTCAGTGTGCCCCGGAAAAAGCCTCTCTCCCTGCTAATGCATTTTCTTAATATCCACACTGGCAGGTCCATGAAGAGCAATCCCTCCCATTCCATTTAGTCATTAAGTACACTAGGTAATAATGGGGATTGCAGGGTGGGGTTTACATTCTTTGAAAAAACATATTGAACTACTTTATCACAGAACTGAAAACCAACTGCTGAACTGCTGCCACTCACAACGCTACACTTCTGTTTTCTGCACTTGATATTAGCCAAAAGGCCAAGAAGCGATTGCACTTCTGTTTCCTCATGCGGGGTAACTGCCTGGGTGGGGGGAGGGGGCAGGAGA
>VBSM01003044.1:8374396-8446966 GCA_008086735.1 Cheirogaleus medius
CCTATCTCAAAAAAAAAAAATAAATAAAAACCACCAGTGGCTCCATGATTCAGACAGACCAGAGTCTAAATCCCAGCATTGCCACCTTCTCATGGTGTGACTTTAGGGGAGTGGCTTCCATTCTGTGAGCCTCAGTTTCCCCATCTTAGAACCGATAGTACCTGCCTGCAGGGCTGTTGTAGGGATTAAGTGAGGTGAGACATGTGCGGCCTCAGGGCCTGCCTGACGTGAGGAGGGATCTATAAGTAATGGCGATCATTAGGATGATTTTCCAAGCCCCAGCTCTCCCCAGGGCTTTTGGCCTCAGGGATATTTAGCTTCTTCTACACCCCCTCCAAGCCATAATTTGCTTCTAAACATGAAGGGGTAAACAGACCAAAATGGGGTGGGAAGAGCAGGGGAGCAGGAAGAGGCACGTTAGGCCCCTTAACAAGGCAGACTTGGCAACGTTCCCTTTCGAATGAGGTTCAGAACTCCTAATAGCAGTTGCCTAGAAACCAGAGCTGTGGTGGGCTTCTGCTGCCTTCCAGAAATCAGCCTAATTGGGATGCATACAGAACTGTTTGCTGACACTTGGCAGGTTTTTATTCTTCTTCTTCCAGAAGGGATGCAGTCCTCTTACACAAATGCTGACTCACATTAATTAAAAAGAAGCCCTGAGCCAAAGCACCTTTTAACCATGTAGAAGTCAGTGGGGGTCAGGGGCGGCGGCGGGGCTGGATTATAGCCTCGGTCAGCATCCTCTAAGGCAATGGCCATTTTCGATTGTCACTGTGTTTGCATTTCAGGATGTTTCCAAGGTCTGGGGTGGCTTTTTGGGGCAGGATGCTGTATGCATGAGGGTCTGTGTACATGTGTGTATTTATGGACGGTGAGGTCACAAAAGCTTGCAAAGACCATGAGATTCTACTCTCAATCAAAGCACAACATGTGCATACTGTGTAACCTGATATTAAATGCTGGATCCGTGTTTCCCTTTGGGGGTTTAAACACCACTTGGAGTCATGTGGCATAAGATAGGTCAGAGACTGCATTACAAGCTAAAGAAATAACTTTCCTGAAAGGCATATATAGGGAGCCTATTTCATTTGATCACTTCTTCCAGAACACAGCTATATTCTAGTTCCCACTTGGAAATATATATATGTATTTCAAAGGCATTCATTTATCTCTATCCGGTTTGAATCATTCCACTTCTGCACATATAGTTCAATAACTTGCTTGATCCAAAGAGAATGCAAATGCACCACGTGAATGTAAGGGGGTGCCACTATCATATGCCAAAAAAGCAGGCATGTATTTAATGAGGATTTTAAATTCAAGAGTTTCAAATGGTTTGGTTATTCATTCAATAAATATTTTTTGAGTACTTCCTATGTTCTAGTCACTGCGCCAGGTTTTGGGGACACATAAAAAAATATAGGAATTGCACTGGCCTTACAAGGAGCTCAGTCTAGGGGCGGAAGGAGGGAGTGTGTGGCCAGACAAGCCAATCAGCAATTGATGAGAGCACAGACCGGAGTGCCTAATACCTGAGCAAGCTCTAAAGGATGAGTAGAAGCTAGCCCGGTGAAGAAGAGCAGAGCATTCTAGGCAGCACAAGCAAAGGCACCGAGGTGAGGTGGCTGTGTAGCAGAAATATTCAGTACTGTTAGAGCATTAGGTGGCAAGGAAGAGGCCAGAGAGCCCTGCAGGAGCTCTGTGACTCTGTGGAGTCTGGAGATGATGGGTGATACAGGGGAGGGCCACAGGATGGAGAAAAGAGGCCCAGAGCAGGGTGACCAGTTAGGAGGGAGTAGCCATTATCCGGAGCAGAGATGATGACAGCTTGATTTTAGGGCATGGCAACCCGGATGGGAAAATCTTGGTACTTAGCCCTACAGGGAGGAGAGCACTGTGACAAAGCAAGGTCCAGCCAGCACGAAGGGAGGGGCATCATTGAAGGACTTAAAACAGCCGAGGGATGCATTTCTCACAAGATGTGCCTCTTCACATTTAGGAAAATAACAATGGTACAAGGTGTCAGAGCAAAATATCAGGGGAGCAGAACTAAGAGGCAAAAAACATTTTGGTCATTCCATTGCCCAAACTTTTGAACTGCAAACGGCCAGCTAAACCTGTCATGCTGGCCAGTTCCTTGAGTGGTGAGTAAGGTGACAGGGATTTAGAAGAAAGTGCATTGGACTGGAAATCCAGAGACCCACCAACAGCACCATTATTGTCCTGGATCTGCCTCTCACTTGCCATGTGACACCTTGCCTCTCTGTGCCTCAGTTTCCTCAGATGCCAAACGAGGGCTTGGGGCTTTCCCCAAAGGTCTTTTCACTTCCAAAATGCTCAGGCTAGCCTCTGACTCGGGTGAAAACAATGGCAAGCCACGGACACCGGGAATGAAGGGCTCTGGCCCCCAAATGCCAGTGAGACTGTAACTTCCTTGAAGGCAAGGGCCAAATCTTCTCAATTTTTGTATCTTTCCTCAGCATGGCACAGCACCTTGTACACAGTTAGCGTCCAATAAAGATATCAGGAAGGAAGGAATTAAATGAATTGCATTCAAAATTAGTCAGAACACACAGAAATGGGATTGGCAAGCAGTGAAGAGATTTAGATTAGATAAATACTTACTGATGGCAAATTTGTGAATCATGAGAAATGTTGTCTGAAGATGGTCTCTAATTTTAGAGATAGATAAGAATAGGACTGGCCTTCAACAGATCAAATTATCCACATAATCCTTCTTTTTTTTTTCCTTCACTGAATCAACTGGCCATATTCTTACATTGGTGGTCAAAAATAATATTAGTTCCCCACTATATGCTGAAGGAATGGAGAGAGAAGGGGGAAGTGATGAGTGTAATATAGTGTCTGCCTCCAAGGAGTTTAATTTCTAGAGATTAGTTTAGCCAAAACTCTGAAGCTGCTTTGCCTGGAGATGCAGCTTTTTTTTTTTTTTTTTTTTTTTTTTTTTTTTTTTGCATCTTGAATTCACTCATCATCTACTCACCTGTGTGTATCCAACATTGATGAGAGGGCTTGCCCTTCCAATTGTGGCCCTGACAATTAATTAGTAATAATGTGATTAGGCAGTAAGAACCAATCCCTCCTCTTATAAAGCAGTTGTAAATATCCAATTTAGAATTGTACTTTGTGTCTGCATGGCACTTCTTTAAAAACCTTCCAAACTGCTTTCACATCTATTTCCTCCTTTTCTATCTTCCACAGCAAGTCAGATAAGACAATATTATCTTGAAGAACAGCTAAGGGAGACAGATTCAGGCTTGAGAGTCAGTCCAGACTCCACCCACCCCAGCTGGATACTCTTGTATTAAGTCACTGAACCTCTTTGTAGTTCGATTTCCTCACATTGAAACAAGGCTAATAACACCACTAATAGTTGCCTTGGAGGATTGTTTTAAGAAGTTAAAGTAGCTGTAAAGCGTTTTTGAGTTATTGGCACATGGTAATTATTCATGTTTTAGTTCTGCTGGTGATGCTCTCAGTAGTAACAGTGGTGGTGGTGGTGGTGGTGGTGGTGGTAATGGTAGTAATAGGAATAATGTTTTTGTATTCCTAGTTAATAGAACTAAATCACATAGCCAATTTCTGATAGAGTTAGAATTAGTACCTGGCTTTTCAATTGACATTAATGTACCTCCCACTTTAGCCTAAACCCGCAGGTTTGATTGTAATTCACTGTCATCAGCTGTGTCTCTCTCTGAACCATCCTGTGTGTTTGTTTGCAGGCTGTGATGTGGGTTGATTCTTTAAATTCTCCTTTTTATCTTTTTCTCCTTCCCTTTTCCCTCCTCCTCTTCCTCCATCTTCATTTTCTTTAGTGAAGCTCTGAAACAGAGATGAAATCAAAGAGGAACCCAGAAAAGAAAACCACTTAAAATAATTAGAAGCTTTCTGCATGTAGTTTCTTATTCAGCAGAGCAGAGGTTAATTCCCTGGCCCTCTAGCTTAATAAATTTCATTACTTACATGATAACTAAGCATTTATCCTACCACCACTATGCACGGTGGATTCACAGACCTTTATGAATTACTTCGTAATGCAATTTTCTAAATCCCAAAATAATTGTGGTCTAATTAGACTTTTCTTGCCATAACACTCGGAGATGAGAACCTCCTAGGCTCACCACTTAAACCAAATGCCTCTTCCCAGAAGCCTGTGGGGCTCAGAGCCACACCACCCTCCCCGGCTGTGTGCAAAACAAGAAAGTTGCATTCACGGCAATGATGTTGATGATGAAGAAAACAATGATGATTGTTACCATTTGTTGAATACCTCCAGTGTGCTAGGCACCATACGAATTGCCCCTCATATATGATTTTCAACAATGTCCTAGAGTGGATATTAATTTATCCCAATTTTACAGGTGAGGAAAGGGCATCTCAAAGAGGTGAAATGACTCGCCCAAGGTCACAGACATTGAGCGACAAGGAAATGGTGGCCAATTAAAACTAGAACAGACCATTTCCAAAACCAGTGCCTTTTCCTCATGCAATACTTTGGAATGCAGCCTGCCTGGGTTTAAATTCCAGCTCCAGCCAATACTGACCCTATTGATCAGAGAGCTTGCCCTCTTTAGCCTTAGTTTTCTCATCAGCAAAATGGGGGTAATAGTACTTATTTCACAGGATGGCGTGTGGTCTCAATGAGATAATGCATATAAAGTGCTTAGCGATGTGCCTACCTCCAGCCATCTCTATGCACCTCCTCTCACTGCCCCAGTTTCTCTCTGACTGCAACCACTTCCCTGTTCTTCCAGCTCTCATTCCTCACAGGCTCTGATATGTATTTGCCAGTTGCCTCAGGCACCCTAGGTGGAGACCCTCCCAAGCCTAATTCTCTTGGCAGAGTTTCATGCTTCTAAAGTTCCTTAACTCTTTCCAATTATCCAGGTCAACCTCTCTAGATATCTGTCTCTAATCCAGGGCCAGTGATTTAGCCAAGGATGATGGTGTGGAGATGAGAAGAAACTTTCTCTTTCCCCCAAAAGTTTGCTGAAAGATCAACTCACAATTAAGGCGGATTAATAAGAGAAAGTTTATTTACCATGCACACTGGGGAGAATCACAGCGTGGTTACCAATATCCCAGTAGGGTCCAGGAATTTATATACCTTCCTTTTAGAGGGGAGAGGGAGATGAAGAATATAGGTAATTCTGTTTAGGGGCCATAAATGGTTGCTAGGGAGGATAAATGGATGGGAAAACAGGTTGACATGCAAATTAACCTGAGAGACAGGAATTATGTTTTCAATGATTTGGGCCAGGTCTGGTCGCATTCTTGATCTTCTTTCCTGCAATATATTGAGATAACAGGGAGAAGAAGGGAAGTCCGTTGTTCTTTTGATGGGTCCATCTGGTTATGCAAGGAAAGGGCAAGCCCCTCCCAAGGGCCTGTTGATCTCTAAGGGCCTTTAATTCAAAATACTCTTTATACCAACAAGTCACATTTTGGGTTGAAATTTCCTGAGCTCCTTCAGTGGCATTTTAAATGTATGAATTATGACAGTTTGGTCAAGAAAAAAAGAGAGAAAGAGAGATTGTCTCTTGGGACTGCATTCTGCTACATGGTAACAGAGCCCTGAAATCACCATGGCCTAAACAAGATGAAGAATTACCTCCTTCACATAGAAAAGGTTTACCTCTGGAGGAGGGTGGTCCAGCACTGGTATAATCATCTACTCAGGTTCCTTCTCTGTGTTAATCCACCATCCTTAGTGTTTGCTTCCATTTGCCAGGATTCCTCATGCTCACAAAACGGCTGCTAGAGCTGCAACCATTATAGCCAAGTTCCAGGCAGCAAGAAAGAAGAAGTGGAAAGGGGGCTAAAGGGCATATACCACCCAACTATGTCAACGTCCTTTAAAATTTTCCCAGAAACCTCTCCCAGTGACTTCCACCTGTACCTCATTGGCCTGCCCTATCCACAAAGGCAGCTGGGAAATGTAGTTTTAGGGGTTTGTTTTGTTTTGCTTTGTTGATTTTGATCAAGGCATATTGATGCTCAAGATAATGTGGATTTGTTACTAAGGAAGCTAAGGAAATAGATATTTTATAGGCAACTGGCACTTTCGGCCATTGGGAGCACGGGAGAGAGGCAGGGAAGAAAAACCGAGTGCCAATAGCCTGCTCTATGCCAGATGCTGTCTTCAAAGGAGCCCACAGACTAGCAGGAAAGGCAGACAAATAATAAATAGGCAATGGCCACATAGTGTGCTGAGTGCAATAATGGGAGCACATAGGCGCAGGGACCTGTGGGTGCACCTGACCTAGCCTGGAGTTAAGTGGGGGAGGGGAGCAGAGGGGTATTGAGTGACCAACAGTTGACAGTTTTTCCTGAGCCTTGAAGGACAAATAGAAATCAAGCCAAGTGTAGAAGAAGGTACCACAGGGAGAAAGAAAAGCATATGCAATTTCGAGGGGTACAAAGTATTAGGGTGTGGGAACTAGTGCATGCTGTCTTTGAGAAAGATTTCTCTAGACAAAGAACAGAATAGAAAGAAGTTTATCTACCTTTCCCTGGGAAGAAAAAGGGCCAACACAGAAGTGAAGAAGGTAGAGAATGTGGGCAGAGAGAACCAGGTACTCGGGCTTTTTATTTAGGGCGTGAAGAAGGTTTATGGCTGTAGCCAAATTAACAGGGTACTGCTGCATCGCTCAGTTCTTTCTTCTGGGTGGCAGCTGATACCAGAAGCTGAAACTGTGGCAGGATGTCAAAGTCCAAGAGTTGGCATGCCCTCCTTTCCTTGGAGATGGGATTAACACAGGAGACGGGACTCTGCCCTCGAGATATGACTGAGTCCCGAAGCTCGAGCCCAGGAACTCTGTAAAAGCAGATTCTTAAAAGTAATTTTAAAAGAGAGAGATTTGCGTCTCTTTTCTGTCTGTTCAGCTCTTTTCAGAAGTTGTGCAAAAGAGAACTCCTGCAGGGTGTCTGTTAGGGAGAGAACTCATAGGATTGATCTTTAACTGTTACTAAGAAATTGTGGGATTAGATATTTTCCTGTTAATTTTGTGAGGCCACCCCTTTCACAAAGGAATGACAGGGTGAGTGGTTAGATCCAAAGCCCAGATCTTAGAGGACATTACTGCTATGAGAAGGAGTAGGAGTCTAGACTTCAAGCTGAGAACGGTAGGAAGCCATTGGAGGATTTGGAGAACTACGATCAGAACGATAAGACTCTCCTCCTGTCACCTCCTCCCCCTGCTGTGGCCTTCGGGCTTTCTGAGGGGGACCAGGGAGGCGGGGCCAGGGTATATACAGGACTTTTATTTTTTGATCAAGCCCTCCTCAGGGCGAAGGACCTGTCCTCTCCAGTTGTCATCTGGATTGCTGGTGATGGATGAAGAAATCTTTTTATGTTATAGTTTTAAATTATGTTCAACAAATAAAAATTGCATTTTTTATGTTGAAAAAAAAGAATGATAAGACTTATCTTTTAGAAAGAGCCCTGTAACAGCCAGGTAAACAACAGATTGGGAAGGAGAAAGACCAGGTAGGAAACTACTCACAGTAAAAGAGACAACAAATGGTGGTTTCTGGCTAGGGTGGTGGCAACAGGAAGAAAGTCAACTGATATTCAGGAAGTAGAATTGACATCACTTCATGATCAATTAATTGGATATGAAGGTGTCAAGGGACATAAGAAATCTCTCCATTCTACAGTTGCAACAAATTCATTTTTGCCACCATGGAGTGATTTCTGAATATCACACTTGCCCTTGGCCAAGGGTTGTGCCAAAGGTTGTGTCTAGGTTGTGCCTTCTTCCAACTCAAATAGCAGTCTGCTAGGTGCACATACACTGTCTGCCCAGACCTGAGAAATGCCACGTGAATTTTGCGAAGGAGACAGAGAGAATAAGACTTGGAGCAACTAAAGGGACTTCTCCATTAAGAGTCAGGCTCTCTGGGCCATTATAGCAGTCCCAGAAGCACCTATCTTCCCTGTGATTTATGATCAAAAGGAACCCACTAAAGGGGTCCTTCTCTTTGGGCTGAGTCATTCAGAAAGGAGAAAGATCCATCTGAAACTTTTGATCGGAGAGGTGAAATCCTGACTCAGCAAATTTCCCATTGTTGAGCATTACAATTAGCAAATGACCCAGGGATGGTAAAGAGATGCTCTGATGTGATTTAATAAGAATGTGGTTGCAATAAGCACTCAGAATATGTTTGCAATCAATTTGCTCTATACACAATATGCTACCAGAGCAATCTTTTGTGTATGTAGTTGACCTTTATCTCTGGCAATCTTGTCCTATAAAGAAGAGTGAAATCCTCCATTGCAAATCATTAGCACTCAGGAAATGGCTTTAATTTGCATGCTGACAAAGATATTAACTTGGTGGGGGGGAGGGAGGATAATACAACACGTCCTTTTGTCTGAAAGGCAGTTCAAAATCTGTGTTGTGACTACAGTTGACTGAAGTTCAATTACTGTAATAAATGTATTCCAAATTTCATCTCAATTGCATTTGCATTTTAATGAATGATTCTCACCTTCTTGTCAATTTGGCAGCCAGGCTAGATTTATTAAGTTATTGTATAAACAGGGCATTCTAATGCGGGAATTTAAATGCAAAATATTTGCACGGGGTGCATTTGAACCGGGGCTGCTGCGTTATTAATTTGCTTGTACGGGTTGGCTGAAAATTTAAGAATTTAAGGGTGGTGTTTCAGATCCCTTCATTCCATCATGTTGGCCCTCTCCTCCTCTGAAATCAATATGTCTGGGTGGGCTGACAGAGCAAGGTCTGAGCCAGGCAGATGAAGTGGGCCTTCCAAGCCTCCTGCCTCCGCAAACTAGGAATACGCTGATTTATTTGCTATTATTTGAAAACAGTAAAATTTGTTAAGTAAAAATTTCCCATGTAGGCAATTCCCTTCTGTGAGAGCAGGACATCCGTGAAATCAGATTGCCAGGAGTGTTTGTTCATCTAATGTCATTCTGCCTTTCCCATCAAAGCACTCCTGGCTTTATGGCCCCATATTTCTTGTAGGCAGAGACGGGAAATGTGAGTGAAAACCAGCTGGATGTAGAGCCATAATACCATTAAAAGTTGTTGTTTTTTTTTTTTTAAGTACATCTGGACTGTTAGTCTTTAACAAGTGATTTGCAGTAGTTAATCCCATGCCTCCCATAATAGAAAGATTGAACATGAGTTTCCTTTGCTGCCTCCCAACTCTCCGATACTCTGCAGCTTCTTGCAAGTTCCCCTGAGAAAAAGGCTGGGAAGTTCTGTTGTACGTGATTGTTCGGTCCTAGATTCCTTTAGGGTCCTTGGGATGGAGGCTGATTTGGGTAATGGGAGACATTCAGGCAAGGTGGGCAGCCTCACAGGATGAGGATGTCCAATAAGGATATTCTTAAAGAACTTCTGAAACGATTCGATTGCTTGCACATGTCAAAGTTTTATTTCAAACATGCAGCAAGAGGATCAGGCTTCTAATAAAGCCAGCTGGAAGATACTAAAGCCAATCAGAAGATTTCTGCCTGGAATTTTTTTTTAATATGGGAGAAAAAGTGGCTAGACCAGTGTGTCTTGAATTTCAATGTATATATGAATTACCCGGAGATCCTGTTAAAATGTGGATTTGGATTCAGGAGGTCTGGGGTGAGGCCCAAGATTCTGCAAATCTAAGCTCCCAGGTGATGTTGGTGCAACTGGACCACACTTCTGAGTAGCAAGGAACTAGATGGCATCATGTAAGGTAGGAATGGCCAGTTAAAAGTTAATAGCCTTGTTACAAGTCTGACAGGCCAGCCAGCCATGGAGGTAAATCTAACACCCCAAAAAGGACTCTTAATCTCACAGAGAATATCAGAATATTTCTCAGGTATTTTATCAGATTGGCTAGATACTTCCCAGAAGGAACTATTAATTACATCACACTCCAAGTCCTACTCCAGGCCACCTTTTCTCAGGTCTGATGCAATTTCTTTAATATACCAGATTTTATCATGTCTAAGAAGCAACTTTTTTTTTTTTTTTTTGCACATTTTAACATCTCCGAACTTGGAATGCAATGTACAATCATGTCTTGATTTCATTGACATGTGTTTTTCCTTCTCTGTGGTTCATAAAATAATGGTGCATTTCACAATGGATGGTGTACTAGTCAGCTATTTTCATCACAATGCTGCGTAACAAGTTGCCCCAAACCCAGTGACTTTGAATACGTAGTTCTCTCTTCGTGTGTCCATAGGGGTTGGCTGAGCTAGGCTGAGATTTCTGGGTTTGGAAAGGCCTGTTCCATGCCTTTCTCACTCTTCTGGGTCCAGTGAGATGGTGGATTTTGTTCTTCTCGTGGACACAACTGAGAAAGCTCATTTCATGAGTCTGTTCAAGTCATACCTTGTAATATTCCATCAACCAAAGAAGTCGCACAGCCCAGTTCAAATTCATGGTGCTGGGAAATACATTCCACCCCTGAATAGAAAAGATAGGGGAGGAAAGTAATGTTTTCCAAATAATGACCTAATCTCCCCTAGATAAAACATGGTCTAAAAGAGGAAAATGTAAGCCAATGGTTTCTATTCTTCAAGCCTAGAGATGAATTCCACACAACAAACAGCCCATAGATATTCATACATAAACTCAAATCTTTAAAACTTCCTACTGAATGTCCTTGTGCCTGGAGCGTGCAGGCAGAGAGAGAGACATTCTGGAATCAGCCCTACTGGCTTCCAATCCCTGCTTAGCCACTTTCCAGCTGTTAGGGGTCTCGTTATTTATTTGACCTTCTCTCTGTTTGCTCATCTGTAAATCACTCCAACCTCTCAGGACTGTTAAGTGAGTGGACAATAACAACAATAGCTCCTCATTATTGAACCCTGTGTGCTAGGCACTACAGTGAGCTCATTGTGGTCACAGCTTCATTTAATCCTCCCAACAGCCCTTGGAGGGAGGGACTAATATTTTCCCCACTTGAAGATGAAGAGGTTGTGATTCAGAGTGGGTTTTAAAACCTGCCTAAGGGAGTGACAAAGTAAAGATCCCATTCAGAGGCCGTTACCCCCAACACCTTAGCATTGCACATATGGCCCCTCAAGCCCCAGGGTGCTTGGCCCGCTGAACCTGGGCCACCCTACGTGGTCCCTCTGTCTGTCTCAGCTGAGCTCTGCTGAGAGTCCTGCGGTTGCCGCAGCGAGCATGCCACACTCCCTGTCAGCTCACACATAGACCCCCGTGCCGAGAACATATGTCCCTTAATGATAAAGATGCACCCTCTCCCATGCATCAGTTAAGAAGCAGTTGGATTGGGCAGAGAAAACTTTCCATTTTATAATCTGCTTCTTCCTCTGCTTGCCTGACGCAGTTAATTATTTCACTCCCAATTGTTCCTCTTGCGATGTTAGCTCGGGGAGTTTTACACGGCGCAAAGCAGTGAGCGGGAGGCCCTGGGTGAGTGGATTTAAAGGCGAATACTGCTCTTCCCTGCAAATAGCTCCCTTCGCACAAATAGCCTGGTAATCAGCAATAGTGATGAGGAAAATGGAGGGGGACATACAGGGAATTAAATGAGGATTTGCTAAAATATTAAGCATTTTTAAATGGGCCTCCTCGGTATCAGGGGAGCACTTCTGAGCTCGTTGAATGAACATCCGCAGTCTGAAGTTCCCAGAATAGACTGGTGTGTCTGACAAGGGGGCTCAAGCCCTCCCCCCAACCCCGTTCATCTGTCACCCAGGCCTTTCCAGAAGATCCAGCAGCTGGAAGTCTAGCTGCCTTGCCTGAAAAAGAGCTGAAATTCCACCCGAAAATTTGCTCGCTGGAGTCCTCAAATTGTCCAACACTGACTGCCTTATCCCTTTCTGTCGAGTTAATTGATAAAACAAGCATTTATTGCTCTATTTGTATCTAGGTGTTTGTTGCAGACTTGGCTTTTTCACAGAATACTCCCCATACAGATTCTTGAGAGAAATTGCTTCCTAGTTTCAACACCGGGGATAGCTCGGCATCTCCTGAATAGCTTTTCAAAAATCTTATGGCCATTTGGAACCACTTTAGGGGTGTGTTTCCCTCTTTGCTTTGGCCCACTAGGATGCTCAGGCCAAATCTGTGCACCAGATCACATAGCACAGGTTTTGATATTTGTTTTACCTGATTTTGTTTTCTTGTTTGTTTTCTCCTTTGTTTTCTTTTATTCCTGTCTCCTGCCTTTCTCACCTTTTAAATTTTGTCTCTAATCCTTTTTGGAATAATAGCATAAATAAGTCCAAAAAATCACTTACCAACCTCTTAATTACTACAAAAATGTCAATAACTATGATGCAGAGGTAAAGACTGAGAATTCTTTGAGGACATTTTCACCTTTGTAGTGATAGCCCCTTGAACAGGAGTTGACCCACAGTAAGCGCCCAACACAGAACCTGGCATTCACCCTCACAAAGAAAATAAAAAAAGAGTTAAGCTCTTCCATGAGTGTAGGCCTAGACATTTAATCATACCGCATTAGTCTGCTAGCGCTGCTGTAACAAAGTACCATAAACCAGTGGTTTAAACAACAGAAATTTATTCTTTCCTAGTTCTAGAGGTCAGAAATCCAAGATCAAGGTGTTAGGAGGGTTGGTTCCTTCTGAGGACTGTGAGGGAGAATCTGTTCCATGCCTCTCCCCTACCTTCATGTCTGTTGGAAATCTTTGGTATTCCTAGGCTTATACAAGCATCACCCAATCTCTGCCCTCATCTCATGGCATTCTCCCTGTGTGTGTGTCTGTCTCCAAATTTCCCCTTTTCATAAGGACGCCAGTCATATTGGATTAGGGGTCTATTCTACTCCACTCCAGTATGATCTTTTTTTTTTTTTTTTTTTTAGAGACGGGGTCTCGCTCTTGGTCAGGCTGGTTTCGAACTCCTGACCTTGAGCTATCCACCCGCCTCGGCCTCCCAGAGTGCTAGGATTACAGGCGTGAGCCACCGCGCCCGGCCACTCCAGTATGATCTTATCTTGATTAATGACATCTGCAATCATCCTGTTTCTAAACAGGACCACATTCTGAAATACTGGTGTTTGGGACTTTAACGTACAAATTTAGTGGGGAGAGGGGACATATTTAATCCACAACACACACATTGCAGAGGATGATGGAGTCTCCTATCCAGTTGCACGTGGAAATCAGAGCTGGCTGGGTCTGTTCTGTGTCCCTGGAGCCCCTCCCCTTCCCACTGCCGTGTGCAGTCGGCTCATGGGGTGTGCTTTCTCAGCAGCTGCCCTGCTCTCTGCTCTGCAGACTGTGGTCTGTCTCAGGACCTGACATCTCTCTGACAGCCTTTCACTCCACGAGAGAATCTGGATGGCAGCAAGGAAGGTTTCACAGCTAAAAGCAAGCACCTAACACCTGCCAGTCAGTGACAGGCCACAAGTTAGCTGGGGACCCAGTGGCCCACGGGATCTTCACGGGCGATGGAAGGGATTTCCAGGGTTCGCTGGTGGGACTTTCCAATGGAAAGGCCACATTTAGACCAGCCACATCGCGAAACATCCTGACATTCTACCAACCAGCACTGGGCACAGCCGGGCTCTGCAGGGAACTCACTACCGCCTGGGTTCAGACCCCAGCCCTGCTCCTTTCCAGTGTGATTCCTGGCCTCGGTTTCCTCATCTGCAAATGGAAATGATAATAACAGCATCTATAACACAAAGTCATTGTGAGGCTAAATATGTTAACACATGTGCCCAGAAGTGGGGAGATTTGGAGGGTAGGGACAGAAATATTGGTAAGCAGCACCAAGGTCTACCGCAGATGTGAAATCCCAACATCGCCTAGTTCGCTAAAAAGGCCTCTTATGTCAGTCATTTGCCACCTCTCAAGCACACACAGGAAGCACTTGAGAAGCCTCACTGAAGTCCAGTGGCAAAGAGGGACCTCTATGGCTGTTACTCTCTACGGCTCTGTCCTGCACCTGCAGATGTTAGACTCAGTTATTGGAGATGAGCTTCTTAATTAAAATGGTAAAATCAATTGCTTCTTCGAGTAGAGTCCTAGAGTAAAGGTGTTGGGAAGCAGGTGCTGAGACCACGAGTGTTACTTGGCGTTCCCTTACCTTTTCGAGTCTAGGACACAATCAATCCTTCCTTCCTTCCTTTTTCATAGAAGAACAAAAGTCTTAGGTAGAACACCAATGTCTAAACCAAGCAAAACCAATATTTTGGTAGCACACTGTGTACTGTGTGATATCACATATTTTATTCAATGAAAATGAAGCTTTTCTTAATTTAAAACTGTGCTTGCTGAGGGCCTTTGCCCATGCTGTTCCCTCTACCTGGCACAGTCTTCCCCCAGGTGTCTGCACAGATTGCTCCCTTACCTCCTTCACGTCTTTCCTCAAAAGTCCCCATCTCAGTGAGGCCTTCACTGAACATCTACTTAAAATTGCACTCATACCGCTCACCCCTGGCAGTCGCTCTTCCCACTGCCCTGTTTCGCGTGAGCAGTGAGCATATCGTTTTGAATCTGTCTCCACTCCCTGGAATAGGAGCTTCAGGAGGGTCAGAACTTTGTGGCTGCTTTGTATACTGCTGTGTCCTCCAACACCAAGAATAGTTCCCAGTACACAATAGGTATTCAATAAATATTTTTCGAATGGTTGTTAATGAAGCAGCTATTTAGGCAAACACACAAATTGGAAATTGGGTGTTAATTTAATAAAGAGTCTGACTCCTATTTTTTTTTTTTTTTTTTTTTTTTAGAGACAGGGTCTCACTCCGTCACCCAGGCCAGAGTGCAGCGATGTCATCATAGCTCACTACAGCCTCAAATTCCTCTGCCTCAGCCTCCTGAGTAGCTGGGACTGCAGACATGCATTACCACACCTGGCTAATTTTTTTTTTTTTTCGTTTTTTGTAGAGACAGAGTCTCACTATGTTGCCCAAGGTGGTCTCTAATTCCTGGCCTCAAGTGATCCTCCAGCCTCAGCCTCCCAAAGTGCTGGGAGCACAGGTGTGAGCCCCTGTGCCCAGCCCTGACTCCATTTTGGATGTTTGACTGCTGACAGATTTCAAGCCCCACCTCCCCCTCTGCCCTGTATAGAGGCAAGTTGATTAGAAAGTGCAGATGCCCCCTCCTTTGACACTGGTGGGAAGCTCAAACCATGCCCAAACACGGAACCACTGCCCCACCTCCTAAACACCTTAAACCCCCAGGCCACTCTCCCCTCCTTGCTCCCCCTGTTTGGGAGCCTTCCCTGCTCTCCACAGAAAGCCTCGTCCTGTGAGTAATAAGCCATTGTCACACCTTCTTGGTATATGTGTGTTTACTGCCAGTCTGGACCTCTAAACCAAATTTTGGGTCAAGGATCTATTAAGGACTGAATGTTTGTGTCCTCCCCATGAAATTCAGATCTTGAAATCCTAACCCCTCAATGTGATGCTATATAAGGAGGGTGGGGCCTTTGGGAGGTGATTAGCCCCCCACCCCCATGAATGAGATTAGTGCCCTTATAAAAGGGACCCCAGAGAGCTCTCTCGCTCACTTTCTTCCATGTGAGGATACAATGAGAAGTCCGCATTCTGCAACCTGCAAGAAGGTCCTCACCATAGACAAACCATTCTGGCACCCTAATCTTGGACTCTCGGCCTCCAGAAATGTGAGAAATTTCTGTTGTTTAAGCACCCAGTCCGTGGTATTTTTGTAATAGCAGCCCATGCAGACTCAGCCAGGGTCCAACCCATCTCTGCAAAGTCACACAACAATGAAAAACAGTTGCTGTCACACCAGCCTCACCTCCCAGGTTATCTCTGCATGCGCTTTGCTTGTGCTACATAGAGAAAAATCCTCCTTTGTCAAATTATGGTATTGCAAACGGTAACCATTTTCTTTGTATCAAGTTCCCTTGCAACTCCAGGGACTCTCATTGATTCGAAGCCTGAAAGCAAAATTCCACATCATATTAACTGCTCACATTTTAAACTTAAGAATGAAAGTGAGGCAAATCACCTAGAACTGACAGTTAGGGGCTAAACGGTACCTGTGATATGGTTTTAGTGTGTTATAAAAGGTTGCCCATTCATTTGTTTTTGCGCAATTTTATACATGAGGAAACTGAGAGATGATTTTGCAGTGGCAAGAACATGAGCTGAGTGGCTATGACTTTCGTGCAACTGACTGGCTTGGATAGACATGTGACATGTGGCATGAACATTCAGAAAATTTTACATGACCTGAAAAGCAGGGTCTACATTCAGAAAAAGATCAGTGGTGACTTTCCAGTGACACATGCCTAAGAAGCTCAAATACTGCATTTTACTGATCTCAGCCACCATCAAATCTAAGATACATCATTAAAAACAAAGCAAAAAGAAAACAAAAAAAATTTTAAACAGCAAAAAATATAAAACAAATTTTTTTTCAAATTTTAAAAACAAAACAAAACAATGATGTTGCCAATTAAATTAAGACAGTGCTTTCTGACCACTTAGAATTTTTATTTTTTAAAAATATTTTATTTCCATTTTTTTAAATACAAACAGTTTATTAACACATAAAAGAAAGAATGAAAGTAAAGGAAGCTACACAAAAGAAAATACTTTTCCAGAGAGAGGGTCAGTCCCCAGGAACGGAGAAAGACCTATTTCCTAATTTTTAAGAAAGGTCTTTTTCACCTTCCTAGATAATTTTTATTTTTTAAGAGATGGAGTCTCGCTCTGTCACCCAGGCTGGAGTGCAGTAGTATGATCATCCCTCACTATAACCTCAAACTTCTGGGCTGAAGCGATCCTCCCACCTCAGCCTCCCACAATGCCAGGATTACAGGCGAGAGCCACCACACCCAGCCCAATTTTTTATATTCCGTTTATCTGTTCATACTATTATATTCTGCTCACATAAAAAGGAAAATATATTAATAAAGTGAAATACATTGGTTGAGGTATTCCTCAAACTTCTTTAAAGCTAAGCTCCTCTGAATCACTTCTCCACTCAGAGTCAACAATGTCCAATGCAATATTTCTTACAAAGATGTTCCGCTGTTGTCTCCGGGATTTTCCTCCTAGCTACCGATCCCTAGTCTGAAAGTTTTGATTCTGGCACTTTCTTGATTTTATAAGACCATGTCAAAAAAACAGACTCTTAAGATGCCCAACCCATGGTCTAGTGGTTTGTTGACTAAAACATCAAGGGGGCAGTTGTGCAGTCAGGCTCCCGGGAGTAACAACCAAGTTTGAACACACAGAGGCAATGACAGCTGCAAAGCAACTGCCACCTGGCTGGCAGTGATTGTGAAAGGCCAACGATTGCTCAGACACAGCGTCACGTCAAAGACATTACAATGTGAAAAATGTGCATCGCAGGATGGGTGAACTAAGGTCCATGTAATAGAAATGTGCAAAACAAGTTGCTCTTGCACATAACAGACTCTTTCGTGTCTTAGGTATTGTTAATGGCTTTAAAAATTGTTTATGAAAACTCAGACATTTGCAGATTCCTGGAGTATTTTTAGAAGGTACATTCCTAGCAACTCCCCCAACTCTGGGCTCACTTACGAACCTAAGGCCCTGCACCATCTGTTCCCTGGCGGCATTGCCAGCTTTGGCTCTAGCGACTCCCCTGCACTCCTTATGTGCTCCAGCTTTTTAATGATACTTGTAGCTCCCTAAACAGGTTGTCTTCACCTCTCTGCAGACTCACCTCTTTGCATATACGCCTGTTATTCCATCCACTGGTATGCCGTTTCCCACCTCGTCCTACTGGTGAATTCCTGCTTAGCCCAAATGCTACCTCCTGCAGGAAGGTCCCAAGATTTCTCTAGGCCCTTATAGCCCTTTGGCACATCAGGTTGAGAGCGCATGTTTGTGGCTGTGCTTCCTCTATTATACTGTGATCTCTCTGGGGGCAAAGGCCTCATCTTATTGCTTTGTGCAGCCCCAGTCCCCTGCACTGGTGCCTGGAATGGCAGGTTCTCAGCCAAGGCCAGCCAGAGAAATGAATGAATGAAAAGTTATCCCTTAGCTGCCACCTGTGTGATATGATTTGAAAAATGCCAGCCCCACCTCCCAGCATTTTCCCAATGGACATTTATTAATATAAGAGTCCCCTGCTGAAATGAAAATGCCCTTAGTGATACCGTAATTCTTCCTAGCAACAAAAGCAGGGGTCCATTGATCATATCAGAGTCTGGCTGTGATGTCCAGCTGAGAATATTCCCTTCCACAGTTGAGCACAAGAGAGAGACCAGAAGAGAGGAAGAGGCCACGCTGAAAGAGGGAAAGAAAACATCACTTTCTCTGTGAAGAAGTCTCCAACTACCATGACCCCTAGTCTGAATCAGGTCCCCCCAACAAAGCCCAGAGTCCTCCCTCCCCATCATGCTGCATTAACAATGACTTTCCACGTATCTCTCTTTCCTATTAGACCGTGAACTTTGAGGGACCCACTGTCATTTTTGTCACTGTATCCCCAGTAGTCAGCACGGTGCCCAGCACACAATGGTTGCTTTTTAGAAATTGGGAGAACAAATAAAATTGAATTTTGGAACCAACATTTTTATGTAGGGACCATGGTGATGGTTTAATATGGTGCTGGACAACATCCCAGATAGTCAGACAGACAGACAGACATGTACACACCTCTGCCTCACTCCTTCTCCACCATAGGGCTGCTAACTCCAACCCCAAGGTGAAGACTGGCACAGGGCAGGGAGGTGTGTAGCCCATCAGGGTGCAGAATGTCTTCACATCAAGCCATCATCAGGACGTCTGATTAGGAAACAGCAATTGAATTGGGAAAAAAGAATAATAAAGCCCCAACTTGTGTTACTTGATACAGCAAGTGCCTACACGTTATCTCTTGGACTTCTGCAGCGGTGCGTACAAGAGGGAGCATGTAGGCGAATCGCAGAGAGGGCAGCCTTGACCAGTACTGTAGCCACCTGGCTGCTGACCCCTTCCCACGCTGGGAGGGGTCCCGTCCTGAGGGCTGTGATTGTTATGCTCACCTCATAGCACAGGCAGAGTGCCTGGCACAGGGTAGGCACTCGTAAATATCAGTTGGATGATGGAGTGATGAGGAAAATGAGGCTTGGAAAGATTAAATGACTTGTCCAAGGTCTTCAGGACGAGGTGGATCCAGAATTCAAGCTCAGGTCTGTCCGACTCAGAAAATCAAGAGATGGGAAGGTCCCGCCCTGCAGACACAAAGGTGCCTGCAGAGGTTTGGGGTCCCCAGACAATAGGACATTGTCTCAATATAAGTCAACTCATCTTGTTTTTTTTTAATTTCTCCCCCCCCCCCCCCGCCCCCACAGCTTCTTGATCCAGTCGGTGAAGATAGGCCGCGGATATTTCACCATTCTGAAGGAGGAGAGTGAAATGAAAAAGAGGCAACAACAGCTCAAGAAACTGCAAGAGGAAGAAAGAAAGAAATTCCAGCCAGCCAAAAAGCTCTCGGAAATCCAGTGTGGGGACACCTTACTGACGTAAGTGGACACAGTAGCGACGGCCACTTCCTCTCAGGGACGGACCCCTGAGAGTGAGCCCTGCAGGCCAGGCTGAGCGGTGACAGCTACATCAGAGTAGGGGCCACTTCTCAGCCTGGCGTCTAACGCCATTTTTAGTCTAGTCCAACCTACCTTGCCAGCCTCACCTTCTAAAATTTGGTGGAATATATTCTACATATTATCTGTCCTCATATCTGATGCTAAGAGCTACACGAGAAAGCTTGCTGGTCCCCAAATGTGCCTCTTTCCCTCCTTTCCAAGCCTTTTCCCACACTGTTCCTTGGGCCTTAAATACCCATCCCCACATCCTCTTCCAGTAAAGTTCTACTTAGCACTAAACACCCAGCTTAAATGCCGCCCTGTCCTGATACTGCCTGGATTTCAGCCCAAGCAGCTCCTTGCAGCCCGGGTCTCCATAACGTGTTTGCATGCCAGTTCTCTTTATTCTACGTCAGCACCTCTGTTCTAGACCTTCAGCATCTTCCCCAGGGCCTAGCTCAGCATCCACACAAAGCAGGTGCACAAAAAGTGTTTGCCGGTCTATTGCGTAAAGTAGCCCCCTCTTTTTGTAAGGGACTTGGGAGACAACAGAGTGGTCCATTACGAAACACCCTTGCATATGATTCCTGATTCCAACAACATCAATAAATACAACAGTAATGATGAGTGCTTACCACATGCCTTATGCACATCTATTCGCCTAAACTTCAAAACATCCCTATGAGATAGGTACCATTGTTAGCCCTATTTTAGAGATGGAGAAATGAGTCTTAGAGATATTAACTAATTTTTCCCAAGGTCATGGTTAGAAAGCATCCCTGAATCCCAAACCCAGTGGCACTAAAATCCATGGACTGCGCCATTCATCGTGGACAAAACCGTGGCACCCTTAGCTCATGCAGAATGAACGAGGCACAAACCACAGACAAGGAAGGAGATGGTGAAGTAGGCAGGGAGGAGATGCGTGGTAGAAACAGCCTGCAGCTGTGGCCGTTGTCCTGTTATGGCAGCTGTCTTCACACCAGAATCAGAAACACCAATACCCAGCTCCATCCCAGGCCAGTCTCAGTAGGCTCTCTGGGGGTGTTCGCTGTTCATAGAATCTCTTAAAGTTTCCCTCGGTGATTCCAGTGTGAAGCCACGGTTGCGAGCCATTGTGCTAAGCCTGTCTTCAGAAATCCAAACTGCCAAGTTTCTTGTGAAAGAAGAAACAGAAACCATAGCAGACACCCCCTTTCCTCTGCAGCATTTCCCAAATTCTGTTCCTCCGAATGTTAATTTAAAGAAATAGGAATATGAGCCAATGGAATCATACAAGGTGTGACCTTTTTGTGTCTGGCTTCTTTTACTAATAATGCGTTTCAGGTCCATCCTAGACAGAAAGCAGATTGGTGGTTGCCAGGGGCTGGGGGGCGGTGGGGGCGGAGAATGGGGAGTGACTGCTTAATGGACCCGGGATCTCTTTTCAGGGGTGATGAAAATGTTTTGGAACTAAATAGAGGTGATGGTTGCACAACCTGGTGAATGTACTAAATGCCACTAAATTGTACCTCTTAAAACAGTTAATTTTATGTTCTGTGACTTTCACCTAAATAAAATTTTTTTTCAGATAGAACAAGGGTTCCCTTCTGTGGGGCCCTGAAGCATGGGGTGGGTGGGAGGGCTGCACACTCCTGTTCAGGGACCTCTTTAAAGCTCCAGGGTCTAGGCGATGGCCAAGAACCCAGACTGCAAGACCACAGGGGGCTGGTATATGTCCAGTCACCCTCCCTCTGACCTGTGGTCCTTGGGAATCCAGGTTATGATGGGAAGGGTCTCCTCCTTGACTTCTCAATTGTGTGCACCCTAGGCTCTGATTTCTTGCCCCCCTTTGCCCTCTGAAGCTATTACAAGGAAAGTTAACCTTTTCAAAACTGGCAAATATCCTTAGGACCAAAGCAACTCCCATTTCTCTAGTTTCCTTCTCTCTTCATTGTCACCTAGAGATTCCTGATTCCCCTTTTGTCATCTTCTCGCCACTTTTAAGATTTTTTTCTTTTTTCTTTTTTTTTTTTTTTGTTATTTTGTCCAGCATTTTTGGTTATTTTTACCCAAAGGGTTGGTCTAAAATAAAGCTAGCCTGATATTTGTGCATTCTTTTATTTATTCTAAGATAAGAAAAAATATTTATGATTTACAATCTCTCCTCTGTGCCTTTTGAAGCAGTGGAGTCCCTGAGCAGGAACCTTTTTTTGTTAAGCAGGGAGAGTATGATGCATTCGATACAGCTAGACAGATCCACCTAAGAGACAGGTGACAGCCAGAAGACTGGCTGAGAGGGTGAGCAGAAGGGACCCTTTGGAGGACCAAAGAGAGAAAAGGCAGCCCTCACTGGAAGAAAGCAGAGATGTCTGCTATAGATTTGTATGAGGTTCTGCCTCATAGTGTGAAATGTAAATCCATTGCTCTCTTTCCCCATGAGATCCTTAGTAAGATGTCAGTGGTCTCCTGTGCATTAGGGCTTGGACCTTTATCTCTACCAGTTTCAAAGTAAGTCTGAGGGTAGGAAAGGAAGTTGCACAACTAACCACTATATGTTGAAGGCCTACTATGCATGGGCCCTCTGCTGGCATAGAAAAGTGATAAAAGATAAAGGGAGAGCCGCTATTGCACTCAGCAGCTCAACAAAGCACCATGCAGGTACACGCTAACGTGCCCTTCCCCTCATGGGTAGGGTGGAGTGGAAATCCCCAGAGGTATGACTTTTGAGCAAGTTCTTTGATGAAAAATGGGATTCAGTTGGGTGACAAAAAGAGGCATGTTGAGAAGACATCATCAGTATCAGCCCACCAGAAACTCCTGCAGGCAGCATGTCTGGCTAGGAGGGCCCAGGCAGGAAAAGGAGGCGGTGGGATTGTGTTGTCTCTTTTGCCAAAAGTCAGGAAGATTCTTTTCAGAGTCAGAACCATGAAATGTCCTCATCAGACCTTGAAAGGGATACTCGAGACAGACACGGCCACCCAGTGAGTCGGGAGGTTCTTACCCTTCCCATGAGGGTCCCAAGGGCTCAGCACAAATTCTGACCCCCTCCCCAGCCTGAGCCGATGGCACTCATAGAGTCTGCTGCTCCAAGTGACACTAGCCAGCGCTGGCAGCCTTTCCCTGGAATAAAAGGAAAGAATGAACTCATGGCTCCTTTTTGCAGGCGTTGTGCTCAGATTAACAGGCAGGCGGGCAACAAGCTCCGGGGAAGGAGGGCAACTGTTAAAGATGCTCTTGTGTCTTTAAATGGTCCGGGTGTGAGGTTCCAGTTCTTTGGATGAGCTTTTTAATCCATCTTCGTGGAACACAATTCTCCCCTCTCCGATCCATGTTTCTGTATGTGAGACATGGTTTATTTAAAGTTTAATAAGTTTAAATATGCGTGAGATTGCTCCTTTTGTAGACATTGGCTTGGTTATGTCTTATCTGGTGGATTCTATGAGCTGTACAAGGCTGGTTATTAAAATAAAACTGGAAGCTATTACTGCGACATAGCCACAAAATGCAGGATGAGAGAATGTTATCGAATGGCTTTAGAGGGTTGTCTATACCAACACAGGGTAGTAGGTAAGAGCACAAGCCTTAGAGCCCATCAGGACTTGGGTTCGAGTTCTGATTTTCCCCCATAAAACCGTTTAACTTTGGATAAGTCCCTGTACCTCCCTGAGCCTCCCTTTTCCTGGCCCATGTGAATGGTAGCAAGCTCCCATGTTGGTTATAAGAAATAAATGAAGCAATGTTTAACACAGAGCCTGGCATATAAAACATGCTTGGTAATTGTCAGCTATTCGTATGCAATAAAGTGAATTTGATCTTTCTAGGCCTCAATTACCTAAAATCCTTAAATTTATGGCTAAAAAAATCTCAATTTCCATGAAGGCTAAAAAGCATCTCACATCTAAGAGCTACGCTTCTATAGATATAATTCCAATCACAAAAGCATCAAAAGTACAAGCATTAGTTTATAAATACTTTTTAACAAAGTATTTGGTCCTCATGCATTACAAAAGCAAAAGAGATTGTCCCCCCTCCGTCCCCTGCTCTGGATCTAAGACCGCAGAATAAGTTCTTTTAGACAAAAGTTTTAAGGCTGACAAACTAGGCAGGGAAAAAGAAGAAAACCAAGCATGTCCCTAAAGATTTCTGCCTGCAAACGGTCTTTCCCAGTGTGCTCAATGACCTCATTTTTCAGCTGCACATTCAGCTGAAAAGGAGGGGGGAAAAAACAACGGGTAAAATTTGTTTTATTACTGTGGTTGAGAGAAGACATAAAACCAGAGATTAAGGATGTAAAAGTTGGATTAATTTCCACGCATCCTAAACCACTAAGGGACACAGTTAACCAGTAAGGTGGGGGCCCAGCAATGTATTCGTTTGTGGTTTCCCCAGCTCTAGGGTTGAATAAAGAGAGAGTCAATGAAAATGACATTCAGAGGACTTAGATGCTGATCGTATCATTTAGTTAACTCTGTGACCCCAGGATTGTCTTCAAATTCCCAGGAGGAAGATAAACTCCTAACATATGTCCCAGCATCACCTTCACTGGCCCCCTCCATCCCATCCCCTATGCTAAGCCAGAGTGATCTTTTCCAAATATAAATTTCTCCCAGCTAACACTTTCCCTGGTTGCTATTTCTTTCAGGACAAAGACAAAAGTCTGAGCAAGGGGGTCCAGGATCCTTGTTGGTAGCCTGTGGCTTGCTTCTCCAGCCCCAGCTCATGGCCTCCTCTTGCTCCCTCTGCCCCAGCCACACTCTCCTACTTTCCTACTCATGACATGCCCTCCACCACAGGGTCTTTGCATATGCCATTCCCTCTGTCTGGAAGACCTTTCCCTCTTCCATTTACCTAGTTAGTTCCCATTCAACCTTCAGATTTCAGCTCAGTCGTTACTTTTGTTTCAGTTTCTATTGCCATAAACACCCACTCCAAAACTCATTAACTCAAGACAACAAACACTTCTCTCTCTCATAAGTCTGCAATTTGAGTAGAGCTCAGAGGGAAAGAATTGTCTCTGCTCCATACAACACTAGCTGAGGTAGCTTGAAGGACCTATTTCCAAGACAGCTCATTCACATGGGTGGCAAGCTGGACTGGCCCTCAGCTTGTAAGCCTAGTCCTGCTCCCGGTGGCCTCTTCATAGGCTGCCAGCTTCCTCACAATATGGCAGCTGGATGCTAACATCCCAGGACACAGGAAGAAGAAGCTGCCACTTCCTGGAGCCTGGCATCCTATCACTTCTCTCTGACACATGCCGTTAAGTCAGTCAGTCACAGAGCCAAGATCCAAGGAGAAAGTGGACATAGACCAACTTCTCTATTGAAGAAGTATCTAAGAATCTGGGGGACATGTTTCAAAGTTGCCACAACTTCCTCAAGGAAGCACAGTATTCCCTGCCTTCCATTTCAGTCAAATTCACTATTTTAGGCTGTTAAAGCACTCTCCATCTGAATACTTATCACAGCTGTGTGTTTGGTGATGCCTGTCTCCCCCACTAGACTGTAAGTTTCAGGAGGGGAGAGGCTGGGTCTGCAGCATCCATAGCCTCCAGCACAGAGAAGATGTTTAATAATTACTGGTAGAAATGAACGAATCAGGGACCCCATTGACAATCCAATCAATGAAAGTGCTTGGACCGGGGCTCAGAAACTAAAAGGCCTTCAGAGAACAGGGCCTGAATTAGTAAGGGAAGTAGGAAGTAAGAAACCAGGGGTGCTTGAGTCTGGGGCAACCCATGAAGCACACATCTCATGCAAAGCAAGCAGTGATTCTCAATCCTTGGTTCCACAATTCTCACCAGTGGAAACACAGGCCGACAGTGGCCAGAGCTTTCAAGTTTTTGAGACCCAGTGCTTTTCAGTTTTTACCTGACGTCTCCCAATTTTAAAGTATGGACAATTGATTCCATTACACACACACACACACACACACACACACACGAACACACAGAGAGTAGACTAATTAAAACATGTCTGTGAGCTAAATTTGTCATAGGCAAAAAACCTATACCTTATGATTCAGGCATGCCAGAAAAAAAATATAATATTTTATATAACTGAAATGAATTGCTCCATGATAGTGGAGTCAAAAAACACTTAAATATGGTATTAAATTGCTATTTCTAGAATATAGCTGAAAGAATTTCTTGTCTGGCCCTTGAAGAAACCATTTCCAACCTCTAGTATGGTATACCAGCATAGCACACAATTTATCTATTTATCTTGTTTCTTCTCTTTGCTCCTGCAGGAGAATATGCACTCTGTGAGGGCAGGGATTTTTATATGCTCTGTTCCTGAACTGCATCTAGAGCCCTCATCCCTCAAGCTGGGATTACTGCCTGGCACATAGTAGGTGCCCAGTAATATCTGCCAAATAAACCCTGGCAAGAGACGAAGCTATTTAAAAACTGCTGCTCATTCATTACATTCGTTGTATTCATTCAGTGTGTCTCTTTCTTTCTCCTTTTCCTGCAGCACATATGAGGATGAGAAGTTGGGGGCTGAAGCCATATTTCGCCCATTCGCTCCCGTCCACAGCTGCATCATCTCTCCCTCCCTACCCAAGGCTCACGTGTAAGTAGTCTCACCTCCGGCTCATTTGCAGTGCCAGCTTACAAACGGAAGCCCGGCTGCAATGACTCAACGAGCTAACATGTTGGGAGCCGTGGAGCTGTTCCCTTGTCCTCTTGAAAGGGACATCGAGCCTGGAGCTGGCAAAGCTATTCGGCATATAAAAATAACAGAAACTAGACACGGTTTTTTAGAGCTAAGTGGCAAATCAGCCGGGACTGAGTCATTCCATTTCTTACCAAGCCAGACACTCTAATGTCAAATAGTTTGCAAAGCCTGATAAAATCTGTCTACAGTTCTCATCAAGTGTGTGCAAGAACGTCTCAGCCAGTGCTCAGGGACACGGCGCTTTTTCCCAGAGAAGCCCCTGTAGTCTTCAGACCTAAGGCATGAACTCATCATTGCAGGGCATAACAGGGGCTAATCAACCCTCCAAAGAACACTCTTGCTTTCTGAAACCTTGACATCTTGATCCCCTTGTGTCGATTTCAAAGAATCTCAAGCCCAACTTTTTCTTTTTCACTACTTGGAACTTTTCAGCTGGAAGATTTCAGGCACAGAGATATAAGGTTTTGACCTGAGGGCAGTGTTTTTCAACCTTGACACTAATTGACATGTGGGAAAAAAGAATTCATTTTTGGTCGTGAAGGGCTGTCCTGTGTATTGCAGGATGTTTAGCAGCATCCATGGCCTCTACCCACTAGATGCCAGTAGCACCTCTCCCCCTAGTTATGACAACCAAAAATGTCTCTAAACATTACCAAATGTCCCCTGGGGGCCAAACCACCCACAAACACACACACACACACACACACACACCCCACTCCACGTTGAGAACCACTGCCTTAGGGGAATGAATTCATTTCGGGCAATGATGCAATGACTCTAGACTTCTCTGTCTGCTCATTTGTCAAGTATTTATTAGGCTCCTACACTTTTCAGAGTGATAATGACCAATACTGACTGCTCTATAGGCATTATCTCATTCAGTCCTCTCAGCCTATGGTGTAGGTGTATTATCTCTGCAGGTAAGAAAGCAGAAGCTCGGAGAGGTGTACACACCTCCTTTATTTTAGTCTTTGTGGACCAAGTGGTCTCTCTTGCAACTACTTAACTTTGCCGTGGTAGCAGGAAAGCTACAACCAGGGAAGTGTCTGTGTTCCAATAAAGTTTTATTTACAAAAACAGGTGGCAGGCCCACTGGCTGTAGTCTGCTAACCCCTCCCCTGGACTGAAGTCTGCCCTTTCTTCTCCTTGGCTGTTAAAGGTCTCTAGCTGCATGTGATGATGGCATCAGTAATCTATGGCTGTATTTCAGACCACCTCAACATGGAGTGCCTTAAAACAACAACCATCTATTACAGGTCAGCTGGGTGATTCTGCTGGTCAGACCAAGCTCAGCTTATCTTGGTTGGATTTGCTCATATGAGTACACCTAGCTGATGGGGGAGCTGGAGGTTGGCCAATCTAGAATGGCCTTATTCACAAGTCTGTTGGGTGATTGGTTGGTGGCCAGGGTGACGAGAGTGTCTCTCAACATCCGGCAGGCTAGCCTGGGCTTGTTCACATGGTGATCAGAGAGGGTTCCAAGGACAAGACCCAAAGTACCCCAAGCCCTTGAGGCTCAGGCTCAGAACTGACACGGTGACATTCTACTGGCCAAATCAAGGCATCAGGCCAGCCCACACACAAGGAGTGATAGGAAAGACTCCACCTCTTGATGAGGGGAAGCCGCTAAGTCACGTTGCAGAGTGTGCAAAGCAGAAAGGGATGACACTGTTGTAATCAGTCTACCAAAAGGCATCAGGGCAGGCCCTACCTGGTCAATTCCTGGATTCTCAGTTGTCACATCAGCCAATGCAGATCAGAGCCTGGTTAGCCCCTTCAATCCCAATGTGATTGATCCCCAAACTGGCTGATAATTCTGAATCAACTGTGCGGGGATCAATTCAGTCATTTCACAAGAGACTTGACCTTTATCTTTAAGAAAGGGAGCAGGTGGTCTCTAGGAATGAGACACACCCCAGTGTTTTCTCTCGTAGATGACTGGGCTGTCCCCCACCGCCTTTTGTGAGCAATCGTGCAGTAAGCGCAGAGTCCACAACCTGTGTCCAGATTTGCCCTTGGCTATCAGCATGGGGTGCTTGGGATGGCTTTGAATGCATTTGCTGATTTCCCTTAGTAAGAGGAAATAAAAAAACGTTTTCTTTCCAGAGATGTCTGTGCCTGCTGGTATTCTGGTTGGTATAGCAGTTTTAATAGAGGGAGCTATTCAGGTGTGCTGACCACTGGTGCTTGCCTGGAGTTCTAAGCTCAGGGATCTCAGAAGCAGGCTTTGTACGTCCCTGTTCGGCATTTGCACCTATTATGCCCTGCATTTAAGAAAATAAATGCTTTCTCTTTTAATTTGATAAAATCCAAGATATTGTGCTATGACCTGACACGTGATCATTACAAGAAAGGACCAATTTCTATCAAACATGTGTCTGGGGACTTTTTTTCTCTTTAGGTTTGTTTCACTGCAGATTAGATGAGCAGTCATCAGGTTTGAGATGCTTTCTATAAACAGAGAGAAAGGTCCAGCCCATCAGATGAAACTTTATTCCGATGAAAAGCAAAGTCTCTGACCTATCACAAGGGACAGCATCAACATATTGTCATTAAGAGCACAGATCCGGGAGCCAGGCTGCCTGGGCTCAGATTCCAGCTCTGCCATTTGCTGGCTTTTGTGACCTTGGACAAGTCACGTGGCCCTCTATCTTCATTTTTCTCATCTGCAATATGGAACAAATAGTACCTTCCTCACAGGATTTTATGAGGATGAAATTAGTTAATGAATGTTGAGCACTTAAAACTGCATCTGGCACAGAGGAAGCACTCTATGGGAAGTATTTACTATTACTACTAATATTATTTTGCTGCTGCTGCTGCTGTTGTTATTATTACTCTTCATTATCTCAGTGGTTTGTATATAAGAATTGTCCCCACGTTAGCAGCTCAGGAAAATGTCAGATCCAAACCGATTCATTCCCGCCATCTTCCACTCAGTAACCAGAAATACCCTGAGCCTACTGTGTGCCTGGCACAGGGTACCCTGCAGTGGACAAGACTCTGTAGCTTGCAAGTTCATGGGCTGGAAAGATGAGGAAACAGGTGGCTACAATAGAGCAGGAACTCAAAGGTGGGGACAAGGGGACCCATTGTAGGGATGGAGGTGCTTTAAAACCTCCTTAGAGAGAGTCTAACCCAGACCTAGAGCAATCAAGGAGGGCTTCCTGGTGAGGGTGCTATCTGAGCTGAAGCACAATCACTGAAAGATGTAAAAGGAGGAGGAGGGAAAATATATATCAGGAGCAGAGAATAGTGCTAAGCACTTTACCCTACCCTCACGCTCTTCTTACAAGGGAGGTACTACAGTTACCACCATTCTACAGATGAGAAAACTGAGACTCAGGGAAGTTAAGCACTTTGGCCAAGGCCACACAGCCAGTAAATGGCAAAGGTAGGATTTTAACCCAGACAGTGTGAAGGACAGCGTGGTGAGTGTGAATGATGGAGCAGAATTTTGCCAGGCTGAAGAAACAAGTGGGATGACTCAAGGCTGGAGAGGTGGGTGAAGGCTCCTGTGTGGTGGTGGGTTAGCCTGCTCGGGCTGTCATGATAAAACACCAGACTGGGTGGCTTGGAAAACAGAAATGTATTTTCCCACAGTTCTGGAGGCTGGGAGTCCAAGATCAAGGTGCTGTCAGGGTTGGTTTCTTCCGAGGCGTCTCTACTGATCTCAAAGACAGCTGCCATCTCTCTGTGTCCTCACATGGCCTTTTCTCTGTGCATGCAGCCCTGATGTCACTCTGCATGTCCAGATTTCTTCCTCTTATAAGGACACTAGTCAGATGGGGCTAGGGCCTGCCCTAATGGCTTCATTTTTAACTGAATCATCTCTTTAAAGGCCCTATCTCCAAAGTACAGTCATACCCCAAGGTACTGGGGTTAGGACTTCAGCATATGAAGTTGGGGGTGTCCACAATTCAGCCCATTATGGAGGATTTAGGGAGTTTGAAGATTTTAAAGCAAGGGAGGGAGAGGGTCAGGTTTGCACCTATTCTTGCCACCTAGGGAAATTAATCTGATGCTCACGTGCCCCACATACCCAACCCTGCCCCATGACCAAGCAGACCCCATCTCACCAGTTAACTCCCTTTGAGTGCTTCTCTGCCCACCCTACACATCCAAAGCCCAGGTCTGCAGGGGCTCCACATTGTAAAACAGAAGAGCGGGTAGGCATGACCCCCAGCCTTCCACAGCTTGCTGTGGTTATGGGGAGGGTGTAGCAAGGTGCTCACGGCCCAGTGCCAGGCACACGGCACTGCTGCTGCTGCTGCTGCTGCTGCTGCTGCTGGTTAAATGCTGGACACGGCCCGTGTGCAGAGTTACCAAAATGCTGTCACCTGTAGGGCCCAAGATGGTGTTTAAGGGGAAGAGAGAGACAAGAACTGGAAGGGCTGTGGGCTTACAGGTCCTCGAAATGAGAAATGAGGGAAAATTAGGTGCTCAATTATTCACTAAAATAATTTGTGAAAGGAAAAGGCTCCAGAGAAGAAAGGAAGGAGATCTGCTACCTCTAGTTTTCCTAAGACCTGGTGGATATGACCACCCCGGGACATGGGGGTGAGGGGACTGGAGAGTGGTGGGGCTGGAGGGTGGCGGGGCAGTTCCCCTTCAAGCTGAGTGACATGGACATCTGACAAGGGATAAGCCAGGGTAACCATGGGCCAGCTGCACACCTGTGCCCAGGGCTTGGGCCCCACCTTCTGAAGTGGTGTCTTCCTGGAAACAGGGGGGTTAGATACCTTCCTCCCCCTACAAACACCAGGCCTAGGAACCCTGGGGAGTGTTGATCAGGCAGGATGAAGTTTCAGAGAAGAGCAATTACACAGGTTCTTAATGGAGGCATCTGGCCTATTAGTGCAAGAGCAGAAATGATGGGGGGAGGAGGGTGGCCGGCCAGGACTCCACCTTGTTTCCAGGAAAAAGGCAGGCAGCAGGTTAACCCTCTCCTGACCTCGCTCTCAGGGTGACCACTGCACTGGCTTCATCAGCACCTGGTCAGAGCCCAGGTCCATGGGAGCACAGTCTTTGAGGTTAAACAGACCCCAGTCCAAATCCTCACTAATCCTAGCAGTGTGACCCCAGGTAACTCACTGCACCTCTCTGGGCCTCATGTCCTTCATTGTAAAGAGGAGGTGGGAACAGTATACTCTTTATAGAGTTGTCCTGAGCTCTAAATGAGATATTAAGACACCGTCTCTATCACCAACAAGCTATGTGGCCTTGAGCAAAGTGATTGCACTTCTCTGAGCCTCAGTTTATAAATAAAACTTTATTGGAACACAGCTACATCCATAATAACAATTCATACCCAAGCACGTCATTGGGAGAATTAAAAAATGTACATTTACATTATGCCTAGCTCATTGTAGGTATTATATTAATTAATACAAGGTGTCCAAAAAATTAGAAAATGTTGGTTAGACATATTTTTAAACAATGTTTTAGTTAACATTTTCAAATAATATGTTCAATCTGTTTTTCTTCAACATCCAGCTACAATTTTAAGCAAAAGACTTATAAATTTAAAGCAATATGTCCAACTTTTAATCTGGGGGGGAATGCAATTAATACACGAGTTTCCCTGCGTTTCTAGACTTTTTGCATACTCTTAGTCTATTTATTGTACTTTGATCAGATTAACAATTGGGCACCATAGGATATTAATTTCCTTCAAGCCTCTCGTTTGCCTGAGTCAAGAGCTCCAGCTGGAGTCACAAGATTCTGCCCTACACACACACACAAATTCCCAGTAACTGGCATAGGATCATCACCTTTCAAATCATGGCTCTGCCACCTAATGGCCTAGGGACCTGGCACAACGTCCTTAACTCCTCTGAGCCTCGGATTCCTCATCTGCAAAATGGGGTTAATGAACACCTCACAGGGCCATTGCAAAGATCTAATGAGGTGATGCGGGCAAAATACTTATACATGCCTGGAGCATGGTGCCAGCTCTCAAACTGGAAGCCAGCATGACTACTCTCTCTATGGCTATTCCTGTGCAGAATGTGGTTCTAACAGGGTCCCACTGTGCTCCCTCTCTCTGTCTTTGCAGTGAGCCCCTCTTCCGCCAGCTCTGTGCCCTCCACTGGCTCCTGGAAGCTCTGACGATCGACCACACCCACCACACCATGAAGCCTGTGATCACCTGCTGGAATCCAAAGTACGCTTCAGCCCTGCAACGTGTCGTAAACCAGCAATAGACGGGGCAGTGGGGAAGGGACTCCTAGATGTTCTTCCCCTCCTTTGGCTGTTTTTGGTGGGTGGGTTGCTTTAGGAGCTCTTCTATGTGCTCTGCGGGTTCCAAACAGGGGTGAAATGGAGCCAGCTCACATAGAATTGCAAGAGTCAATGGTGTACATCTCCTTCCAGCATCTCTTCCCAGCTCCACATTCGGTAACATCACATTGGTAGTTTGATATCAATCAGCCACAGTGGGAGCATTTACACCGCAGCAATGGGCAAGTGACACCAGCACCCAACAGCTGGATTCCTCTCCAACTCTCTTCTTGGACTGTCTCCCCAGCACTATTCTTTGTTTGTTGTTCTTCCTTTTCCTCCTTCTCTCCTTCCCTTTTATTCTTCCCTTTCTCTTTGTTCTTGTTTTTCTCCTTTCCCTCAAGGTTGTGTTTTGTTCTATTGGTTTTTAATACATATTGGTGGCTACTTCTCCACTTGGACCCAAGGAAGTACTTGGTATTCAGGTCCCTGGAGCAGCCATGTCTGCACAGGCAGAAGCTCCAGAACATGTTGTCTTGGCCAAGAGAAGTGTTAGGTGTGTCCTCACCAGAGGGAAGGGCCCACACAAAAGTTTTTGAGTCCACTGTTGCAGAAACCAGGTGGTACACACAAGGTGCAGAACAAGAAACAGACAGGCATGGGAAGACACTGGTTCTTTAAGAAGAGTCAGGTTGTCTGCAAGAATGGGACAAAAAAAAAAAAAGTAAATAACCATGACTTGGGGAATTGGTCAGGAATTTGCACTGTGAAAACCACAGCTGAGTTAAATAAAATAGTTCCCTATCTCCAATGCTAACATTCCCCACCCCATACACCGACAACTGGCACCCTCTCCCTGTCCTGCCTTCCAAGTGAATTCATTCTTCTTCCTCTTCCAAAATCCTGAGTCTTAATCAACTCCTTCCTCCTGAGGATGCTTACCACCCACCCCCCAAATCCCCAAATCCTGTCCACCCCCAAGTTATCTCTTACATCAGAGCCCAGATAAACTAACCTCAGATACAACCAGAAATATAAATCTTGCATCTATTGACCAATGAGTAACTCCAAATCGATTCAGTGTTTTTGGTTGGGATGAATTTAAAACTGTAGTTTCCTTCGATACAAGCGGTTTGCAAACTTTATTTTTAAACAGCAGATACCCGTTTTTTTAAAAATGGAAGCCCCAATAATGTAAAACAAATTTTTCTAACTGGAACTTCTGCATGAAGCAAGAGGTTTGTGGGCCGTGGAGAACTGGGGTACCTCCAACTTGCTCCTATCCCCCCATGGCACCCCAGTTATTTCCAGAATATCTTTTGTGGCTCCCAGAATTTATTTGAAAGCCACAACCTTAAAACATTTACTATGTGTTGTTTATTTTTTTTAAAACTAAACTGGTCAAGTAATAAGGGAACACAATTTATTCTTATGGAAATTTTTTCAAAAAATTTACAAGTGTATAAAGTATGAAAGCCTTTATTCCCTCCCTGAAATCCCCTCCTTAGAGAAAACCCCTTGTAAAGGTCTAAGGTATGTCCTTCCAAGTCTTTCTGATGGCTTCCTTTTATAAATACATGCAGATACATTTTTTAACATAAATGGGATCATACTCTACCTATTGTTCTCTACATGATTTTTCCCCATTTTACAATGACTTACAGACATCCTTCCAGGATGGCACATACAAAGTTTCCACATTCTGCTAACAACAGCAGAGTATTCTATTGTACAGATGGAGCATAATTTAGATGACCATTTCTTTATTGCCGGACACTGAGGTCATTCCCAGATTTTTGACATTTCAAATATGGAATATCCTTATGCCTATCTTTTATGCTCAGTTGCAAATATTTCTGCTGGCTAGATTAGGGGAAATGGGAATTTCTAGGTAAAAGCAACATCTATTTTTTTTTCCACAGCTGACTGCTTAGATTCTAAGAAAAAGGGCCTCTGTGTCAGTGAGTTTCCAATAGCGTTTTATCTCCCTGAGCAAGCCAACAACAACGTTTTGCCTCTGACATACAAGCACCCATTCCCTCTCAACACAGGAAATAATATGTAGAATTTGGATTGAGGAGAAAAAAGGGACCATCCTTATTTCCTTTGGTTGGTTTTAGAAATGTGACCAAAAATTGTTAACTGTAGTAAAAAGACATAGTGGTCACATTGAGAGTAGCAGGTGATCTATCGTGACTCGGAAGGGCAGAATTCCATTAGGGGTCTCAGGATGTCCAGTTCTATAAAAGCAGAACCTGAACCTGACCTGGCCAGACCTGAGAGAAAAATGCAGTCCAGGTAATATTCCCATAGAAAATAGAGTATTTGTTGGGGTTTGTTTTCTCCAGGGAACCATTTCCTCTTGATGGGGATGTTAGCTTGAGGTCAGTCGTATGCTGGTAAGTGTTTAACAAGCAGTTCTCTAGGAGGCCAGGAGCCATGATTTGTAACAATGCCAATTTCCATGGTGTAAATACTCCCTCCATAACTGAGTCAAGCTTACCAAGGATGATGTTACTGAACTTGGAGTTAGGAAGAGATGCACAAAATCAGTTCTTGTGAGACAATATGAGACATCTCAAGCACACCACTGTTTGGGATTTTTTTTTAATTATGAATCAGGGGGTGAGGGGAGTTAAGTTTCCTAGGAAGTGCCAGAAAACATCTTTTTAATTAGCAAGAAAGCAGAAAGCTATCGTCTCTTTAATGTTTAATCCCTATTTATGATATTTCACCCTTATGAATATGAATTTGAATTTCCCCAACTCTTCAAGTACTTTTTTTTTAAAACCTGGAAGGATCAGAGTGATGGAAGAACAAGGGTTTTAGCATCAGACAGACCTGGATGAGTCCAGGCTCTGCCATCTAATAGCTGTGTTACCCTGGGCAAGTCACTTAACATCTCTGGGCCTCTGTTTCTTCATCTATCAAATGGGTTCCTGCCTCAGAAGAGTTATTGTTAAGGATTAAACAAGATAAAGTACATAGAACGTTTAGCCTAATGTCTGGGAGCACAATGAGTCTTCACTAAATGAGAGCTATTAAAGATAAAAGTCTCTTTTTTGAAGAGCAGCTAGGTATGTGGTTATAAACACCATTGAGACTGAAGGCTGGGAAAGACATTATAAACTTCTGAGCAGAATTTTACCAACACATGAGATCCATGTTCACTGGGTAGATGGACAAACATGCAAACAGACAGGGAAAGAAGTCTATACAAGGTCACCCAAAATCTAATTGCAAAGATAAACAATCCAGGGAATTACTCCAAGAAGGAAAAACCAAATCTCGTTCTCCTGACTATGCTTTTCTGAGAGTTCTCCATTAAGCAGCTAGTGTCTCTTATTATTAAAGCATTTTCAGACCTAAACTCAGAGCCCTGACACCCACCTTGCACTTTCCAAAAGGAAACATCCGTCCCTGGAGACCTGCAAATCCCAGAGGCTTCGTTCCTATTAGGCATAATGACAGGTATAGATCCAATCCCTCCCCCTCATGGGTTTTATAGCAAGAAAGTGGGAGTAGTTCAATACTTCAACAGGGGCTTTCTACAAGCAGCAAAATTTCACTAACTAGAAGTTAGTGTGCTGCAAGCAGAAGGGTGATTTTCGTTGGTTGTAGGAAGAGCTCCTATTTGGATGGATTGGTGGACGACTGGGTGAGTAGACAGATGACAGATTTTAGGATGTCATTATGAGATGCATTGGAGTCTCTGCTTTCCTTAGGAAAAAAAAACTTCTCAACTTCCCAATGTCATCATGCAGCAATTCAAACACATTATCATTTCTCAGCACCCTTGTTAATTCTGCTGCTAACAAGAGAGTTTATTTCAATTGACAAGATGATCAGGTCCACAACTAAAGCAGAAACTGAGCCTTCAATTATGAATGTGCTAATTACCCTTCTCCGAGAGATACAAGCCTCTGTTTAGGCAAAGTTGACCTGATTTTTTTTTTTCATAAAGACTCCCAAGTCTTTATTCAAACCCTTAGAGCCAACTGTGTTTCAGAATTCTCAGTTTTTATTTTTGCATTTTAAAAAGGAAATACAGGGCATATACCATTTAGAACACTACACTCCCAAAGGAGCCCCGCCATCAAACGCAATATTTCTGCAGAAAACAAATAAGTGAATATTTACTCTAAGTGCATGATAAATGCCAATAAAGACCATCGATAGCCTCTCATCAGTTCATGTCACATTTTGCTGCAAATAAGTTATTAAAATGTTTCTAGTTCTCTAGACGCTTTGGATTTTGGAATTGGGTAAGGGGTCGTTAATCTGTATTAGTGTGATTCCTATTAGAGACTAACTTTCGAAGACTGACCAGAGGGAGTAGCTAGAAATGAGTGGACCTTTACAGAGAAACAGGCAACCAACACTAGATGTTGGGGAAACATGACAAGTTCTGATGCCACCTCCCCCACCACCCTCTCAGGCATCTTCCCCAGTCCCACTGGGAAAAAACAGGGCAAAGCCCTGGCCAAAGAAAGGAATAAACAGGTACCGCACACACCTCGAAGGAGTTGTTCCAACAGTCCCCACATTCCTGCGCTCTGCCCTGGAGCCACCGAAGCAAAAGAGTTGTCTAAGTCTTATTGCCTCGGGCTGTTCCAGAAAGACATCATTGGACCCACTCTTAATTGGGGAGGTCAGGTGGGTGTAATCCTGGCTTTTATTAAGAGACTGCAGACACTCAAGGGCTGGGCTGCCCAGGCACAAAGAACCCACCCTTCCTTTAGAAAGCATAGATGGGTAAAAGGCAACCACAGTTTGATTTGTCAAATATAACTCAAACACTTAAATCCTTCCACTGTTTTATGATGAAAACGGCTAGCATTTGAGTACTTTCTATATCAAGCACTCTGCTCTGGGTATATTACCTCATTTAAGCCTCATTCCAACATGCCAGTGAGGAAACTGAGGCATGGAAAATTTGAGCAATTTGTTTCAAAGTTGCATAGCTAGCAAAAGAAGAGTCAGGATTTGAACCCAGTTAACCTCACTACCAAGCATGAGTGCTTCACCACTAAATGGTTGTTTCCTCTGTCTATAGCTAAAGCTCAAAGTCTGCAGTTATTTTGGAGAATTATCTGGTGCCTGTGCCTCCAAAAAAAAGAATGTCTTATTACAAAGTGGCACTTACTAGAGGACCCTGGGATACAAAAGGGACCTGGTTTATCAAGATATCATATATAATATATAATTTTCTTTTGCCAAGTAATTAAAAGTGCCATTCTGCACATACTGTTTTGCAACTAAATTTTTGCCATTTGACTTAATATATAAGGACCATCTCTCCATGTCTGAACCTCTGCTTTGCAGTTTAATAACCTATGAATGTATAGAAACTTATTTAACCAAAATCCCAAGACCTTCATGTCTTTTCCAAGGTTTTGCTTTCATGAAACAATGCAGCAACGTTCTGAACAACACCCATTAGCAATTTTTTATTTAAATGTTTTATATTTAAATTGTTTTCCCCTTATCACGTGGTGCCCTTCTCCACTCCCTACATCAAGAAAATCTCAGTTTCCTCAAACCTGCTTTTTGCAGGCACTACTTACTATCAGGGATGCTGCAGAGAAGAAAACAGACAATATCCCTGTTCTCAGGAGCTTCCATTCTGGAGGATAGGAGGGAAGCTACAGATATTAGACATATAATAATCAGGATATATTGTGATAGCAATGTGTTATGACGAAATTCATGGGTGGAGTGATAGTGACAGGGTAGCAGGGGCTTATTTTTAAATTGGATCATCAAGGAAAGACATTTGAGTGAAATCTCTGATTTCCCCTGCTCTCCTCTTCACACTGATTTAATTGCCTCATTCTCCACTCTGGTACTCCAGCTGACATCTCTACGGAGTGGCAGAACATGGCGGGATGATCAGATTATCACTCAGGGGGCAGGATGGAGCCACCTGGTCTGAGAAATCCCAAGAGCTTTGACCTCTGTCCCCTTCCCAGTGCAAAATGAACAGTTCTCCCCCTTGGTCATGGACACATGAACACGTGTCCCTGAAACAGCCAGCAAGCTTTTCTACCCTGAGAAGCAGACGTTTTACCCCCAAACGCGAGTTCAGAAAGAGAGAGCGAAGTGTTTGAGAAAATTGCTCTGATTGCCACTGTGGATAAGACGTCTTCAAGTGGCCACCCAGAACAAACTGTGCTTGGCGGGTACGGTTAAAAGAAATTCGACAGGGCTCGATGCCCTCTTCCCTTGATTTCTGGCAAATAGGATCCCCCAGAAAGCTTCAGCAGGGGGGAATTATGGTCTGGGAATTATAGCTACTTCTCTCCCATGGATCTTCCCTAGTAGCTCATTGCCCTCATAGCTCATCAACGCTTCCTCTAAGCCACTCAAAGATCTCCGTTGAAAAAAGCATGTTATTGCCATTAGCAGCTGAACTGTATGTATTCAGTTCTCTGTACAAGGCACCCACCAAGCCCCGTTTCTTTTCATCTCCCCAGCAATCCTTTGGCATAGCTAATATCATACCCCCATTTTACAGATGGGAACACCAAGGCTCAGAGAGGCTAAATAACATACACAAAGTTACACATGTAAGAAGCTGTGAGGCCGAGGACAGCTAGCTGGTCCACCTAATTCTTAAATTCACTCTTATCCACCAAGATGACACTTTCCTGGTTCTGACACTCAGAGACACTTGCCTGAGGTCACACAGACAGTAAATCAGAGGCCAGCTATCAGGTGAGCTAGGTTAAGCTGCCGTAATGAACAACCCCCCAAAATCTCAGTGGCTTCAGGCTGAGAAGCAGAACGGAAGCTCATTTCTGGCTCATCCTGCATGTCCTACAGGTGGGCTTTTGGCTCATTTGCTCAGTCAGGGACCCAGGCTGATAGAAGCTCCATCTCAATACAAGCTTCCACCATCAATGAGGCAAAAAAAGGAATCTGATAACTTGAAGGCTGGCTCTTCAAGCATCTGCCCAAAGTGCCACATGACACTTTCACTCATGTATTTTTGAACAAAGCAAGGCACAGTGTCAGGCCTGCCTTCAGGGAGCAGTACAGAACTGGGACTATTTGGTGAACACACTCACGATTACCCCACCAGACCATGGGGAAGGAACACCAACTTGCTTGGTCCTTCTCCACACTTCTCCAAGGTGTGTAGTGGATGACTCAGCTCGGGTGGTTTTATTTTATTTTATTTTTTTCTTCTCCCTATTGATCTCCCTCTTTGGTTTATTTGCTACTGAAAATGAAACATCAGAAAGACCGGTTCTGTCTAACCCAGTCTTTTCTTTATCAATGGCTTTGCAAGAGCAAGGGCTCAGAGCTTTCTTAAGGTCTGTGGGAGTCTTGCTGCATTTTTAACTCATTTAGCCTGGTGCTTGAAGTCGCAATAGATTTAGGGTCATCTTGGAAGTCAGCATTAAGGGGAAAACTTCCATCTTCCCAACTGGGCCTGAATATTTAAGATTTTGAAAGCTTGGCTGGGACCAGATTTAATTTTAAAAGGGGAAGGAGGGTTGCTTTTGAACTTCAAGAAGAAGGCTGGCGGCTCAGCAGGGGCTGCCTTAGCAAAAGGAAAAGCAAAAAGCCCTGTAGCCTTTAAAGGAACGCTCCAAAGTGAAAAGAAAAAAAAAACGCTAAAGCTTCCAGTTGGTGAGCCTTAAATCAGACTTCAAAAGCACCGCTAGTTTAAATATTGTTTATAGGACCGAAGTATTGCTTCTTCTTCCTCTGGCCGGATTTTAAATATCCCCCTAATTTGATTACTCGAGGGAGAGGCAGGCAGAACCAACTTAAATGAGCTTCACTGTTAATTATTCAGAGGGCTTTTTATTGTGTAATCAAACATAAAAGTCTTATAAAACCTCGGAGGCACATTCTCACCCTGCCCTCCCCAGCCTGACTTCTGCCTTGGGGTCTGTGTGTATTTCTCATGTGCTACCTGTTAGCTGGTAGATGTTCAGCAAGGTCCCGCTGGTGAGACGACATTTCCCATTTGGACTGGGAAAAGCCCTTGTTTCTGCTACTCAGATGCCCCATGCCATGAGAAGTCAGCGGTAAGTTAGGCTTATCTTGCTCACTTTTTGCCTTCTATACCTGAGCACCTCCCCCACCACCAGCAATGCACTCAGCACCTGCTAACAAGCCTAGACCCCCATTACCCCCATCAAAACAGGTCTGTCCATCTTCTCATTTCTTCAATCCCTGCTCTATGCTAGGGGAGAGCCAGCCAAATGCTTTAAAGGATCCTACCCATCTAAAATCCTCTCTGCAGAGAAAAACGGGATAAAGAAAGAGATGGATGGATGGGTGGGTTGATAGATCAATAGATATGTAAATCAATCAATAGATATGTAAAGGTAGTTGAGAGATCAATCAATCAATAGATATGTAAAGGTAGTTGAGAGATCAATCAATCAATAGATATGTAAAGGTAGTTGAGAGATCAATCAATCAATCAATAGATATGTAAAGGTAGTTGAGAGATCAATCAATCAATCAATAGATATGTAAAGGTAGTTGAGAGAGCACACGTTGAGACCCCCTGCTTACTTATCAATAGAGACCCACTGCCATATAGCCACAAGCCCAAAATCCCAAAGGCTCTAAAAACTCAGTTTTTTCATAACTCATTTGGCAGCAAAATCTGACAAGAACCAAACTGGCAGCAAAACTTGACTTGAAGCTATTTATAGTCTTTATTTATCCCACCTAGTGTAAATATCCATGTGCTTCGTTGCAGAAATATTAATGTGCTTGATTACAGGTTGCTGCTCCCGACCCCCTCAGAGGGATTTTGTTAACATACAGTATATGCAGCATCCCTAATGCTGCTTATTTTCCAAATGCCAAAAATGCCAAAATTATGAATTTAGCAACACATCTGGTCCCACGGGTTCCAGATATGCAAAGGATGATGGGCATGTGACCCCCAGAGCCTGCTGGGGCTTTAGTCTCCTGTCCAGAAAGTTTTCAATCTGTGAGGAGAGGATGCTGGTTTTTTTGGGACCTGAAGCTTATTTAATTATTTAATTGGGGAGGGGGCACTTTAAGAAAAAGGATACAAAATTACAATATGAAATTAGGCACAGGGTCCTGGGAAAGGGACCCATGTCAGTGACGGGCCCTGGAGCTTTAGCTTTATCAGTTTCATTGTACACCCGCATCCGGGTAAGTGACTTCAGCCCCCTGAGTTTGTTTTCTCAGCTGTGAAATGGGATGGCAATGACTATATCACAAGGTTACAGTGATTGAGATGATTCAGTGAGAAGGCACAGAAGTGTTTTGCACATAGCGTCATAGAGAACTTTTGCTGAATAAACCTCAAATCAGTGATTCTCATTAGGCAACCCCATGAGCTCCCCTCAACCCAACCCAGTAATATTCTCTGTGTGTCACTCAGAAGTGTCCCTGATGGTGGGACCCTTAGGCAATGGTCCCAGCAGAGATTCAGAAATGAACATGGATCTCATATTCACCCCTAGAAGTAACTGCAGACCTGCCCAGGAGTCCAAACTACAAAGAGATGCAAAAAGCATACAAATATATGCCACCTCCCTCAGCCCCCGCCCAGTAAGCAATGGTCTCTTCTAACCCCAGTTCCACTTGAAAGACTCAGCTACTGAGAACTGTGCCTCCTGCTCCTTCATCCGTGCAGAGACCAGCCACCACTCTCCCTCTATTCATTACCTTTCTTAAAAGTACTTGTAATAAACTGAAGCTCTGGAAATGGAAAACTCATTAAACTGTTTCTTACTCAGGGACCCTGGTGGAAGCAAGAGTATAGTAAAAAAAATCAATAAGGACAAGTCCATGGGACAGAGGTGGGAGCATTTCATCACGGCACCGAAGGTAACCAACCACAGGCGGGTAGACCACCCGGCTCCTGGGCCCTAACTTGGGTTGAGGAGCGTTTTCGTCCATCTTTCTTCTGATGGGAATGTTTTTTGTTTTTTTTTCTAGTTCGTTCTCAGAGTGAAGTCAGAACCACATGCTGTTGGGTGGTTTTTGTAAATTTTAATTTAAATGGTTATCTGGGGATTAGAGGAGAAATGACATTTGGCTGGACGCTACCTGATTCAAGGGAGGGGGTGCTAAGCGGCTGCTTAATAAGATGTCACCAGAAGGAAATGGGCTCATCTCGCTCTATCTCTTAAATCAATAACAATCATTTCTCTCTCTCTCCCTCTCTGTCTCTCTCTCTCTGTCTCTCTCTCTCTCTCTCTTTTAACTCAGTCAGAAAACAAGAAATGACTAACTCAGTAGACAGGATTTTCTACAAACTAGGACATATGTTTATTATTAAGAAGATGTCAAGACATAGATTCTTTTTACCCAAAGCTATTCCTAACCTAGAACCTCCCCAGTTCATCTACGGAACAAACAAGCCCCGTAGTAATCATAATGGCAAGAGATAATATTAAGATAGGGGAAGGTAGTTGAGCGAGCACATAACTAGTGTTTGCTGAACCTGTTCCCTTGCCCACAAAATAGATATAATGCTCACATCTGTCTACCTCTCAACTTAAGTGAAGCACCTTACAAAAAATTAGGCAAACTCACTTTGAAAATGTGAAAATGCTTAGCACTATGGTAGTTGTATAATTTTTAGGGGCCACTTTTCAACATAATTGACAATAGGCCAGGTTCTGTGCTAAGGAAGCTCTTTAGGTATATTATGCCCTCTTGATAACCCCATGGAACACTATTCTTATATCCAGGTGGAAGAGGAGGAATTTGGGGCTCAGAGAGGTTAAGTGACTTGCATGAGATTGCCCAGCTGGGTAATGGCAGAGACAGGAGTTAATTCTGGGTCTATTTATTAAACACTGGGCTCTTCAAATGCCTGTTGTCCATGATGTCATGATTATAATTGCCCTAGATAAAGAGTTTCACCATTTTCTTGCTCTTTCAGCAGGGTGCTCCTAGGCTTGAGAATTAAGAGCTTTTGTATTTATTACAGAAAGTTGCTATGGAGATAACGTGTGCATCCGTCTCCAGAAATGCACCGAAAAAGCAGCAGGAGCCACAAACCTGTAAAAAACAACAAAAAGTCCTTCAGCAATATTCCCCACTAAAATTGGAGGAGGGGAGAGTGAATTGCTTTCCTTAGACTCTCACACATTGAATTCCCCAGCAAGTTTGTGGGTCAAACCTGGGCTGCAGCGTGGTCCACTGTAGGGGTGAGGGATGCTAAATTGGGATGCAGGAGACCTGGCTCAGCCACAGTGAATCAGTTAACTTGGACAAGTACTTTGCCCTCTTTTGATCTCAGTTTCTCTGCCCATAAACTGAGGACTTTGAAAGAGAGAATCTCACCATCTCCCACAACTCCTGATAGTCTTCCATGTGCATAGAGCTTGTCAGTGCCAACACATGTTCATAAGGGCCAGGTAAATTGTATTAATGAAAAAAAGTCAGGATAGATATACACACATTAGGGAGTGGTGAGATCTGTGGCAAACTGGAGCACTTCTGCACAGCTAAGGGAAAGAAATCACCTGTAGCTCATTTTGCCATGTGAGAATGGTAACCCAGTGCCTACCACTTTCAAGAGAAACCAAAAAACTTAGTTTTTTATATAAAAATCTCCCAATTTGTAAACTCCTGGGTAGCTAAACATGTCTCCCCGTAGGCCACCAGTTTGCAACCCCTGCTTCATAGAAAATGTGAGGAACCATTCAAGGAAATCTTTTCCTCGGTTGCCTGAAGTCAGCCTTTACTGAGATGGAAACTAGCAGCTGGTTACCACCACTCCTGAGTGAAATATAAAAAATAGGGAAGCAACATTGAGGGATTTGCGTCAATTCAGAGAGAGTCGGTTCAATAAAGGGCAAGCAAGATGCTGAAACTGCCTGTCACCTCTTCCCCCAACATTTTATTTTTCTGCCACTCTCAATCAGAAGTGTCAGCCCTTCACTTTGGATTTCCTGGCTAAGGTGGTTAATTAAATTTTAATGAATGGCAACTTTAGGAGCATAAGCTGAAATCCTAGCTCCAGGAAGATGCACATGGAACTCTGGATATGGAAGGCTCTTCTGAGATCATCCCAATCTGTTCCTTTTGTTTTATAAATGAGGAAACTGAGGCAGGGCAGTACGAGTTGCCCCTGAGGTCCCCCTGGCTCTGACTCCAGTGCTCATTGCAAGACTCCAGGCTGTTCTCACAACACAATCTGTCCAGCCTTCAAAAATTACATTAATCTAAAGGGTCTGGTTCCTGGAATCAGGAATTCACATTGCGCCAGATAAAACAGAAAGAAGCAACTTGTACATGTATCATCCTCGAGCCCTGACGTCCTCTCTCCCCAGGGCGGCAGGGAGTAGAGGGGCTTTCTGTCAGGCTGGCAAGCTGTTGACCAATGGCAATGTCAGGACAAGGGAAGCATCGTACCAAGCTCCTAATTTACATAAGGTTGCCAACTTTTGGTATTTGCTTTTTCTTTATCACAGTAATTTTGTAAACTGCATGCCCCTGTGGAGATCTGGTTGAACTCAGTTTAAACTCCAATTCTCCAGTCTGTCACATTCTCAAGCATTCTGTCATTTGTACAGAATTTCCCTGAAGATTTAGGGGAGACAGGGGCGGGCACAGGGAGAGAGCTCATCTTCAGCCTCACAACCTTCCCCCCCCCACCTCCCCTAACTTTCTTCCTCCCCTGTGCAACCAAGAAATCCCTCCCCTCTTCCAAGGCAGGAAAGTTCCACCCATATTCAGTGCCCCACAAGGAAGCCAATCAAAATACTACTTCTGGTCACATGCAGGTGACTTCCTAAAAAAGAATCCTGACAAATACAATTGTGTCCACCCTGTTCAATATGTATTAAATATTGGTATGTCCTTCAGTGCTGCCTCTTCTCCCTGTCTCCTTTCTTAGGATATCAAACACCATGAGTTTCATCTAAGGAAGACGTCAGTCTGCCGCTCAAGAGCTTTCATCTAAATGTTCTCAAATAAAATTGTTTCTATTAATTGAGTATAAACTGTGGCCAGCCTGTAATGAGCTCTTTCTCTGGAGCAGCTGAGGACCTGTTCTTCCCCATCATAAACCTGGCATTTTAAATGCCATAAAGAACCATGAGCATGAGATCAAGGGTATTTTCAGTGCCATTGAAAAAGGCTTCTAAAGTATTTTTAAGTAAGGCATAGTAATTAGCTTTGGTGTTAGCCGGACCTGGATTTGAATCCTGGCTCTGCTACTTGCTAGCTGTGTGATCTTGGGCAAGTTAGGAGCCCTCTCTGAAATTTGGATCATGAGTTAGAGGAGGACGTAACTCCAAAGAGTGCATTATGAAGTGACATCGGTTTTGCAGGAGAGTAGACACACACACACACACACACAAATACATTCCTGTTCCCAACTCTTTCTAACTATTTTCCTTCCAAAAATCCACATTCCCCTCACAAGACATTCCCTCCTTACCCCTTAATCTCATCTAGGACATGTCACCTCCTGGCCCACCACAACCATGGCTCCTCCTCCTGTAAGAATGCCACCCCACCAGACAAATCTACTTCCCCCCACTCCACCTCCTAAATTCAGGCGTAGAATTTTCTCCACCTTGAGTTCTTTAGAAAACCCCAGTGGATACAAATCTTCATTCTTTGAGGCCCAGGCATCAACTGGGTAAATAAGAAGTTGATGCATGCAATTTGGGGTCCAAACCAAGATATAGCTAAAGAAATTAGACCCATCCTCTTCTACAGTTTAGAAATCAACTCTAATAGTGATTACAAAAGAAAAGTCAAAAACTATTCTGGGTCTTGGCAACATCATTGGAATACATATTTGGCCTCGTATGGTGACTATTTTGTCAACCATGCACTCATGCAATAGAATAAGGTCGGTCACACATGCTTCAAATAATACACATTGTGTGACAAAAGGTCATTCCAGATCCAGGATATGTCTCATGGTGTGTGGAAAGAATGATAAGAAATTCACAGAGCCAGGTTTTTGCTTTTTCTGCCCATCTGTCCTTCTTTCCTTCACTCCTTTCCTTCACTCTTTCCCTCCTTCCTTCCTTCCTTTCCCTTTCTCCCTCCCTCCTCCTTTCTTCCCTTCCTTTCTTCCATTGTTCTTTCCACCTTTATGAAACGCCTCTTTCTTCTCTCTTTCCTTTAGACCAAGAAATTAAAAATTCCTGTAATGCGAGTCACTAGCCGCAAGCCAAGCAGGCGCGGCTCCACACTCAGTCTGAGTCGGACCAGTGGGGGATCATCCCCCCAGAGTAGCATGATCTCTGTGAACCCTGGCTCAGATGAGCCCCAGAGTGTGATCACCCAGGTGACTGGCAGCAAGGACATCGAGGACAATGAATCGTCTTCAACCAAGCCTGATGAAGAACCTCTCCATGTCTGTAAGTCCTACCTGAAATCTGACCAATTGGCCCTGACTCTTTGCCTTCAAGCCAAATATCAAGAGCCCCTATGGCTCCATCTCCACCCCTACTCCATTAAAGGAGATGTAGGGGCCCCCTGGCTCTGTTCCATTTCCTTGCAATCCTTTGTTTTCCCCAGTGGAGGTCAGAAATATACTCTACAACTTGGGTTACTCTGAGCCATTTCTCCCAGGGAGACAGCCCATGGCCACCAATTTCCTTTTTTTAGTATTAAAAAATGTTCTTATTTAGCCCAATTTATACAAAACATTATCATTTCAACATGTAATCAATATAAAAAATTATTAATGAGATATTTTATTTTTTTCACACTGTCTTTGAAATTCAGTGTCTATTTTTTTAACAGCTATATTAAGGTATAAGTCACATACCATAAAATTCACTCATTTTAAAGGTACAATTCAATGATTTTTAGTAAATTTACAGAGTTGTGTAACCATCACCACGATCTAATTTTAGAACATTTCCATCAACCCAAAAGAAAACCTAGTGTCCTTCCCACTCAGAGCCCCCAGGCAACGATAAACCTACTTTCTGTCTCTATAGATTTGTCTTTTCTAAACATTCTATAGATGGAAGTTGTGTCACTCTGTGATCAACACTCTGGAATAAGCCTTTTCAGTGGTTCACAATTTTGGGGACACAGATCTTTTAGAAAATCTGTTGAAAACTATTTTGAAAACTCACCTAAGGAAAAAAACTCAAATACCCATATATACACAAGTTTGCATACTATCTGAGGGTGGGGAGGCCGTGGACCTGAACCAGACAGAATGGTGACTGGATTCCATAAGTCATATGAAAAATTTATTCTTAGAACCTTCTGGCTTGAGCTTGTATAATAGGAGATAGGAAAAGAAAGAGAAGGATTCCTAAGGATTCATATGGAAGATGGAGGAGGCAGAAAGAAGAGGGAGAAAGACAGGGACAGGAAGGACATGAAATGCCCTTTCACCCCTGACCCTACATTTTAGTAGACTCTTACTCAACCTTAAAGACTCAGCTCAAATGTTCCCTCCTCTGTGAGGCCTTCCCTGACTGCCCCAGTTTCCCTCCTCTCAAGTATCTTAGTACTTTGTATTTGCTTTTATTGAGTTTTTAATTTTAATTTACAACAGCATCTCACTGTTGTAAATTGTATCCAATAGGAACTTCTTTTGGCTTAGTATAGAGACCTAAAGAATAGTGACTTTAAAAAGATAAAAAGTTTATTTTTTGTGCAGATTAAAGAAGACAAGTTCAGAGCTGATGAGGTGGCTCCAAAAGATTATCAGGGATTCTGCTTCCTTCTCTTTCTTCTCTGCCACCTTCAGCATTTCTTCATGATCCTAAATGGCTGCTGGAATTCCAGCCATCACACCCACATTGTAGGCTGGAAGAAAAAGGAAGTAGACAAAGGACAAAAGTGCCCATTTCCAGCTAAGTTTAAGCAGCCTTCTCAGAAGTGCCGTACTACTCTTCTACCAAAATCTCATTGCCCAGAACTTAGTCACAGAGTCACATTCAGCTGCAAAGGATGTTGGGAACATGAGCTAGTAAAGGTTTCCCCTTACACACACAGAAAGAATCATAGTTCTATTACTAAGGAAGAAGGGGAAAAGGAACATGAGCTCCCTGCAAGGGTAGAACAATAATGTCTTATGCACCTTCAGCCTGACACACAGTAGGTACACAAAATGGCTGACAAATGCATTTCCACTGGACATGTACCCCTGGGAGGAAAGTACTCCCTTCAGCCTCACCACCCTTTTCCTCCATTTATACCTTAACCTCCATCCCAGTTGTCACAGCCTTGACAAAAGTAGATTAATTCCCCAGGCCCCTCATTGCCTTCTAAAACCTCCTCAAATTGATTCTGAATTCATGAATCCTATTCTGAGAGACATGCCATTTGACCATGGTCTAATTTCCAGGGCTGGCTGCATAATGAATCTTTGTGGATGCGAACACTGGTGACAGCAGGTTGTGGCCTCTCCATGGAATGATCCCCTCCCCAAATCAATGGCAGGTGTATTCCCAAGAAACCAAAGCCCAGGCTATTCCTTCTGCTGGACTTGAAGTTCTGTGTCTTGAAACTATTAAGAGAGACTCACTTAAATAGCAACTCAAAATATGGGTCATCTATTGTTCCCCCTCAAACCAGCCCCATATAACAAAGAGACCACCTCTATTTTTCCCCCAAAAGAAGAAGAAATGGGCTTAGTCATTCAAGGATGAGATTCTTAGACAGGCTGGGGATGGAAGATAAAAGGAAGACAAAATTTTTTTCTCCAGGGATGTGATTTGGCATCTGAGAACACAGGACACCACTGTCTCTGAGCCAGAGGTGATGATATACCCACAGCCTGGGAACTGAGAAGTGGGCAGGTTGCTCTGCATGTGGACATACATCACAGGACTGTCTTCCTCAGACAGTAGCATCTGTACCCTTTCCAAACAAGTCTTTTTGTTTGGGTAACCTTGAGAAGTCCCAAGGCTTTGTTCTATCTCACACGTATCCAACCTCAGTTCCTTGATGGATGGACCTTCATATTGGTGGGTACATTCCTTCCCAGAGGCATTTGGCAAGCAGAAAAAAAAATGTGGTGCATTAAGTGGTGCATTAAGAATCATTATATATGATTCTTTAAGAGGGCTGCCTAATGTACCAGGTCGCTGGGGTCATTTGCTGGTATCTGCCCACCCCAGGCTGGTTTGCTTTTGGGTGGGAACAGGGGTAGGGGAGCAGTCAGGGGTTGCTGCTTCTTCCAAGAGAAGGGAAGAAAGTGGAAGAACCAATCACAGCTCCCTCAGTAATATGCTTCTGGACACACCCCAAGGATTCTGGGATGTGTGGCTTGTATGGGCAGGTGGATATGACAAGACAAAAATGAAGGTCAGGTTCAGGTCAAATGGAATCATGTCCGCAAATTACTAGGAAGATAAACTACATGAGAATAAGGAAGTGGAGTGGAAAGTGGCTTAATGTTGACATTTATCACAGCCTAGACGGCTCCAAAGTCATTAAGGAAAGGCACTCTTTCCCTAGCGCCCAGTGATTGCATTCATAAACAAGGCTGGACACAAATGGTCCAGCACAATGGGAAGCACTGGTATTCTGGCCTCCCTTCCAGATATGGCTTTTGAGATGAGCTTGAGTGAACTACAGGCACCTACTAAGGGGTGCACTGGCATTGTCACCCTTCATTGGTACCCAAACCTTGTTCATAGTCTCCCAAATCCTTCCTTCCTTTTTCTCCTTAGTTGTTCACTTATTCAGCAACTATTGACCGAGACCTTGTGTTCTAAGCATGGTGCCAGGTGCTATTAGTAGAAAGACAAAATGTGGCTCCTGACCTCAAGGAACTCAAGGTCCGGAGGGGAAGACCCACAAGGGAACAGACAGTTGCCATCTCATGAAATCAGTGCTGTGATGGAAGTTAGGAGGAGAATGTGCTGCAGGAGTCCCCAGGTAGGCACCTTGCCAGGTGTGGCAGATGAGGAAGGGAAGAGAATATGCTTCCGGAATCCCAGGGGAGGGAAGAAGATGTGATAATCTGTCAAAAGTACATGAAACCAACATCAGCCACTCTACCGTCTGTTCTAAGACAGTGCAAACACCACCAATATTTTCCATCGACATAGAAAATAAAAATCAAAAATTATTTTTACTCAGTGGAGATAGCCATACAGCATGTTGTTCATTTGGGGATGCAACAAGATTGCGCTACTAAGGATATATTTTAACAACTCTCCCTTCTGTCGCTCAAGTTCCAGTAATTGCCCACTATAGTTTTCTTCTTGGGTCCTGGAATTATTTGAAAGCCATCTCAAAAGTCTCCCCTTTATTATTTCTTGGGATGTCTCTGACCTTCCAATGGCTCTCTGTGTATTTCCTCCTCTTCTCACTTCAAGCCCCTTCTTCTCTTTTCTTGTTCGTAAATCTGACAAATTCCAGAGGAGTCACAGTCACCAACTAACAACATCACACCGTGATGTTTCAGCACCGTGGACAGCTGCACGCTCCAGGGAAAGGAAGTCCCAAAGCCCACGGTTTTGCATCAGATTCTATAGGAGTGAGGTGGGCAGGGCTTTGCAAATCTGTAACCCCATAAAACAGGAACATTCACATCCACTCTTCCACTTTTCTTGACGCACATAGCTTATACCTCCTGTGTTTCATTTTCCAACTTTTGAGAGTGCCGGTGTATTAGTTTCCTAGGGCTGCTGTAACAGTGTACCACAGACAGAGGGGCTTAAACAACAGAAATGTATTGTCTCACAGTTCTGGATGCTAGACATCCAAAATCAGTGTGTCAGTAGGGCCGTGCTTCTTCTGAAATCCATAGAGGAGAATGCTTCCTTGCCTTCTCTTGTGGTTGCTAGCAATCCTCAGCATTTCTTGGCTTGTAGACGCATCACTCCAATCTCTGCCTCTTTCATCACATGGCCATCTCCCTGTGTGTCTCTCTCCTCTTATAAGGTCACCAGTCACATTGGATCAAGGACCCACTCTACTGCAGTGTGAACTCAGTCATGTGCCCCAACCATGAACCACATATACCGCAATGGTCTTTAAAGATTACAACGGAGCTGAAAAAATTCCTATCACCTAATGATGTCACAGCCATTGTAACTTTGTACAATTCATTACTCACGTGTTTGTGGTGAAGTTGGTGTAAACAAACCTACTGCACTGTCTGTGGTGTAAAAGTATAGCACATACCATTACATGCAGTACATAATAGTGTACTTGATAATGATAATAAATGACTATATTACTGGTTTATGTATTTGCTACACTATATGTTTTATCGTTATTTTTAAAGTATACTCCTTCTACTTATATAAAAAATATAATTAACTGCAAAACAGAAGCAGGAAGGTCCTGCAGGAGCTATTCCAGAGGAAGGCATTGTTGTCATAGAAGGCGACAGCTTTATGCATGTTGTTGCCCCTGAAGACCTTCCAGTGGGGCAAGTTGTGGAGGTAAAAGACAGTGATATTGATGATCCTGACCCTGTGTAGGCCTAGGCTAATGTGTGTGTTTGTGACTCAGTTTTTAACAAAAATACTTAAAAAGTAAAAAAAAAAATTAAATAGAAAAATATTATAGAATAAGGATTTAAAGAGAGAAAATATGTTTGTACAGTTGTACAATGTATTTGTGTTCTAAGGTAAGTATTATTACAAAAGAATTAAAAGTTAAGAATTTCAAAAGTTTATAGAGAAAAAAGTTATAATAAGCTAAGTTTTATTTTATTAAAGAAAGAATTTTTTAAACAAATGTAGTGTAACCTAACTGTACAGTGTTAAAAAAGTCTACAGTAGTGTACAGTAATGTGCTAGGTCTTCACAATCACTCACTGACGCACCCAGAGCAATTTCCAGTCCTGCAAGCTCCATTCATGGTAAGTGCCCTATACAGGTGTGCCATTTTTACCTCTTGTATCATATTTTCACTGTACCTTTTCCATGTTTTGATATGTTTAGGTACACAAATACTCACCATTATGTTTCTAGTGACTACAGTATTCATTACAGTAACATGCTGGCTGGTAGCCTAGGAATAATAAGTTGTACCATACAGCTTAGATGTGTAGGAGGCTATACCATCTAGGTTTGTGTAACTACCTCTGTGATGTTCACACAACAACAGAATCACCCAGTGATGCATTTCACGTAACTCATCCCCATTGTTAAGAGACGTGTGACTGTAATTACATCTGTAGCAACCCTATTTCCAAATAAGGTCACATACTGAGGTACTGAGGATTGCAATTTCAACATATCTTTCAGAGGGGGGCACAATTCAATCCATAACTCAGGTATGAAGAAAGATGTCTATACTATATAAAAATCAGCAATATTAAGGATGAAAATGAAAGTTAGCTAATGCAATGAGGGGTGGTGGTAGGTAGGGGGCGCTGGAGAGCACATGTCTGTCTAAAGGCACATCCAAATGCCCCATGAATAAGGGCAACGCAGTCCCATCTCAAACTCCTTTCTAGGGAAGCTGGATTTTTATGTGAAACCTTCCAGTTTTAAAAGGCCAGCATCCACATCAAATCAACTAAAACACATTTGTAAGCTGATTCAGCCTGTGGACTGCCAGTTTGGAAATTCCAGCCTAGGAGATCAGAGAGGGTTTCCTGAACAAAACGATTTCTTCTAGGAAGTAGAAACAGTTCTCTCTGGCTGCAGTAGAGTTTAAGGTGGGGGGAAGGGAAGGGAGATGAAACAGGAGGTAAAAAGGGCAGCCAGATCCTGGAAGGCCTCCTAGGCCATGCAGAGGAATTTAGATGTCATCAAAAGAAAAATGGAGAGTCATGGATGGGGTTTTAAGCAGAGAAGTAGCATGGTCAGATTTACAGCCCGCTACACACTCTGAGCTGCCTCTCCTAGACCCGTCGGGAATCCTTCTCCAGATCCCCTACACTCAGAGGCAGAGATGATCCCAGCTTGGAGGCTGGGCCCTGCCCTGCACAACCCTGTCTCAAGCGTGCCCTCTGGTCAAGGGTGACCTCTCATATTCCCATCAGATCTGCAGAAGCTCCTGGAGCTCGTTTGGGAAGATGCCCGGAGGATTATCATGCTAGGAAATCAGACGCAAAAAAAAGCGCCCAGGTACGTTTTCTTTGCTCCTGTGGCAAATAAAGGATATCAGAATAATAGCGATAATATTAACAATAGCAGTAGACAATTACTGAGTATTTCCTTTGTGACAAGCACTGAGCCATGTACTTTGTTCATGTGTATTACCTGCCTGAGTTCTTACAATAACCCCACAAGGTAGATCCTGATATCTTTATTTTACAAATAACAGAATGAGGCTCAGAGAGGATATGTGACTTGCTCAAAGTCACACAGCTAGTGGACGGTAAGGCCACGACTCGAATCCAGATCTTTCCAATTCCAAAAACCATTCTCTCCACCACTGTGCCACACTGCCTCTCAGGAATCCTACAGTTATTCATTCATTCTTTTAGTGAATGGTTATGAATATGTATGGGGAGAAGTGAGAAATGTCATGAAAAGCAACTGAGAACTATGAGAACAAATAATAAAGGGTATTCAACTTAGTCTGGGATGGCTGAGGATCAGAGAATTTTCCTCCAAGGAAGAGACTTTAAGCTGAGATTTGGATAAGGCATGAAAATGCAGCAGCCTAACAAACTTTAGAGGGAGGAGGGCGGGAAGGAGGGAGGCAGAGGGGAGAGTGTTACAGGCAGCACATGTGCAAACGTGGTTGAAGAGACCACGGCACCTCCCAGGAACTGAAATGCAACCAAAGTGGGATGAAGCTCAAGGATTCTGGCTTTTATCCTAAGGGCAACAGGAATCCTTTGAAGTTTGAAGCCAACAATCAATGAGATTAGCTCCTGAGGAGGTAGTGTCAGACTTGAACCTGAGCTGTCCTCCTCCTGGTGGAAAGTCTCATCCACCAGACCTGTGACCTCTGAAAGCCCCAGACAGCAGGCAGCGTAGAGACAGAGTTCCCTTCCCAAGTGTAGGTCCCTCTGAGTAAGCAAATTGCTTGCTGGAAATAAATGAGGCACTAGAAGAAGTTCATCATTGCCTTTAGCCTACTGGGATGCCGACTATAACTTATTAGTTATTGTTATTGCCGTAATTACAGTTCACTGCGCACTTCCACAAGCATCACACCTCGCCTCTGCTTGTGGATGATGAATTTGTCTGCTGCTGCCTCAGCTCTCATAGGGGCGGCTCTGGAAGGTGGCACATGGAGGCACACTCGGGGACAATGTTGGACCCTAAAGCCCCCATTGCTGTGCCAGATTTGTAAGCATGAGAGACAGACAATGATGACACATCAGCTTGATGAGTCTCCTTCCTTTGTAAGAACTCACAGCATGAGCGCTGGCTTTGGAGTCAGACTGGCATGGATCCAAAACCTGGTGCCCTTGGACAAGTCACTTAGCCTTTCTCTAAACCTATTTTCTTGTCTGTAAAATGAGATTGTGTAGCATCAAAGCATTGGCTTTGGAACCAAACAGGCTAGGATCAATCTCCATCCTCCTGATTAATTGCTGTGTGATGTTGGGCAAGATGCTTCACCTCTCTGAGTCTGATTCTAATTCTGAAAAATAAGGCTCATTAGCAACCTGTCCCAGCGGGTTGCAGTGAGAATTAAATGACACTATCCTCATCAAGTATTACTAATGTTATGGAAATAACATCTACTTCAATGAGTCACCTTAAGCATTTAACTAGATAATGAATTTATTTAACATATTAGCATGTGCCTGGCATATGGTAAGCAGTCAGTAAATGCCATGGGGGTTGTGGGGGGGAGGGCCACTCCTTTTATTTCACACATAGCATCCCATGGAATTTTCGCAGCACCTTTCTGGGACAGGTGCATTCACCATGATCATTACCCCACATCATAGACAGCAAAGAACAGCAAGGAGTGACTTCCACAAGGTCTTCAAAGACAGAACTGCACTAGAACCTGGTTCTCATGAGACCCATCACATGGTCTCAGCATTCACTTTCATGATAAAATAACCATGGTTACAAGCAAGAACCTGTTGAAATTTCCCTTTCTCATTAAGTCCTCTGGGAAAAAAATCTCCCTAATCTCTTGCTAAGGCAGCAGATATTGAAGCTTCGATGTGGAGCTGCAGAGAGACAGTTAGGAAAAGCTGCAGATCCTTTTGCCCCCTCACTTTAAAATCTGGATTCCTTTCTCACTTTAGATCCCAAATCTGCTTCCATCAAGGCTGACATCAAATTCTGGAGTTTTAGGCATTCCTCCAAGCCAGCCCATCCATCCCCAAGGCCAGATTGACTGCCACTCAGTTATCTGAAAAGATGGACTTTTTAAAAAATCCTCTAGCAAGGTCCCTAAGGATCAGATGCAGCTTAGGGTACTTGTAAGAAATACAAATTTCTAGATCTCATCCCAGACCCACTAAATCAGTATCTCCAGAGGCAGCCGTATTTTTTAACAAGCACTTCAAGTGGGCATTTATTTCACAGCATTTCACAGTATGCTAGGAAATTCTAAGGGTGTCTGTGTGTGTGTGTATGTGGTTTTAAATGCAGATCCAATGAATTAAAAATCTCTGGAAACATGGCCCAGGAATCTGTATTCTTAGCAAACTCTCCAGGTGATTTATATGCTCAGTAGAGTCCGAAGAGCCCTACTCTAGAGAGAGAATCTTCCATCCCCCAACAGAAATTTACTGCTACGAGAGCATCATGTATTCAGTGCCTTATTTAAAAGCTCATCTTGTTTTGCAGCATCTTGACAGTGCTCAAACAAAACAAGAGCGATTCTGCCTATAAGGACGTGCAGACCACCCACAAATTAAGGTAGGAAGCCTGAAGCCTGCAGCAAGTGGCTCGGGAGCCAGCCCACAGTTACGGGGGCCACTGCAGAGATGCTGCTCACCAGACCACAGAATGTGGGGCAGGGAGGGGGGACGTTTTCCTTCTTATGACCTCACTGGAATCAGGCACCTTCACTTCAGGGCCAAGAGTGAGAATCCAGGCATTTTTGCCCAACAGTTACATGCCATAAAGTTAAAGTCTTCTAGTAGTGAAGAGGTGAGGCAGGGAGGATGTGGTTTAGGACTATTCCTCCCCCTTTACTTGGGTAATGTATAATGGGAGAGGTCAAGGTCTTCTTCCAATTCATTTATTCATTTAGAGAATATTCTTAGATTCCCCCTCTATGTGCTATGTTTGGGGGATTCAGCAGCAAGCAAAATAAACACAATCTGCCCTCGTGGATCTCAGCGTCTGGGCTGAGGTTAAAACCTTTCATGTGCCACGAACCCTTTTGACAATCTGAGAAAGTCTTTGAACTCCTTTTAGAACAATTTTTTTAAATGCATACCATAAATTACAAAAGATTACTAAGAAATTTGTAGTAATACAGATTGCTATATTGCAATCAAATTTGGAACATAGTAATCTATGAGCTTCTTTGGCAATGCCTTATAACAGCAAGATTTAATAGCAGGTCTAATAACTACTGTAATTTTGGATTAGTGTTGAATATAAATGATTTTTCAAAATACCTTCCACAATAGTAACGTGATATGCAAATACCTGTGATTTTCATTTTGGTTAAAGGCTGGTTAAAACAAAGATGCAAACGTTTTTCCCATCTGCATTCATAGACCCCTTGAATTCTACCACATGGTTAAGAATCACTAGTCTAATGGGACAGTCAGGCATTTCTCAAATAATCCCACAGTTAGCCATAAAACCAGGACTGTCAAGCGTTCTGAAGGAGAAGTCGGGAGGGTTGGGTGAGCTTTTAGCACCAGGATTCTCACCAACAGTGAGTTTGACATTTAAGCTGAGACCTGAAGAACAAAAAAGAATTGACTAGCTTATAAGGTGGAAAAGGTGGGAATGGTATTCCCAGCAGAGGGGATAGCATGTGTGAAGGGCCCAAGACAGGAGGGAGTTTAGACCAGTGTGGCTGAAACGCAAGGAGAACCAAGGGAGGGAAGTGTGAGATGGGCAGAAGAGTCTTTCGTTGTTTGTTTCTGTTTATCACCAACTAATAACACCACTCCCCTTTCTCTCACCTCCTCCCTGAGTTACTCCCATGTTCAAAGCTCTTGAAAAGGAGAGAGCCATCTACAGGAGAAAAGTCAGGACCACCAGGGTCCCCCAGAGGGGCTGGGGCAGCTGGCTGAAATCCAGAAACAAGGCCATGTTATTAACGGGGACCTGCATCCCAGCCAGGCAGGTTAAGGGTTTCCTCCACCACCTACCAGGCTTGAGACCTCGGGGTCTAGTCCTCTGAGCTTTGGGGGAAAGGAGCAAAGGCAAGGACCTTTCAATGGGGGGGGGGGCTTGGGAAATGGCCAGCCCTGCCAACATAAAGAAGCCCCAAATGCCACAGGGCCAGAAGGGAAGAGTTAGCCACACATCATAGGAATAAGGAAAACAGTCTTACCCGCTCAAGCCACACAGATGAAGCGGTCAAGTCAGTTTTCCAAGCTTTTGGAAGAGACAGGGGAGGCAGGGCAGTAGAGAAGGTGCTGTCCAGTCAGTGGTGCTGAAGGCCCAGGTCATGCAACGAGGGCCAGGGAGAAAGGCACAGCAAGGGGTGGCAGGAGTGGGGGCCCTTCATCCCCTCTGGGAACCCTGCCCAGGCAGAGTCACAAGAGGAAGCAGCCACACAAGGGATTGAATCATCCACACCTAGAAAGGCTCAAATGACGTGACGAGTTGATGGGTCACAGATGAGGAAACTGATGACCCAGAGGGGGAGTTGCTGGCCCACAGACTGGGAGGTGGTGCCGCAGGGTTGGGCTCTGTCTGTTTCCAAAATAGAGTGGGGACGTTCAGCTCAAGGGCCCAGCTTAGAGAAGGAAATCCTTGGATGAAGAGGCAGTCTGGAGTGGAGGACACCAAAGACAGCATGACTAGGAGGACTCAGCCACCCCTTCACTAAATCTGCACTGGTGTTGAGTGTGGATAAGAGGGTGAAAGGGTCCAAAATGAACTCACCCTCCATACAGGGAGGCCAGTTTTATACAAATGAACCTGAGACCCAGAAAATCCATAATCCTAGCAATACACAGAGGCAGGTCAAAGTGGAATTGGAGAGTCCAGGCATGCAGGACTTGCAGTAGACCATAAAACAGGGTTGGATTTGAGTAGGCAATAAAGAAACTAGGAGGACCCTCCAGGCAAGGGGTGTGGCAGGAACAGAAACCAAGAGGTGGGAAAACACACACACTGCATTCGATGACTGGTGCCTTGATTAGAAACACCTCCCTTGCCCAGATCCTGGAGACTGGTGGGTGTCATGGGGACCCTGGAGGCACCTTTTTCTTGCAAAGCAGACTCTGAGCGACGTGAAACCAACCCTGTTTGTTTCAGTGACAGATCCAGCAGCACAAGTGGAGAAAGCCACACCCTGACAGCCCAGAAGAAGTCAAAAAAGTGAGCCAGAAGGGTGGGCAGTGGAAGGAGCTGGGCAAGAGGGACTATAGTGACCACACCCTCTATCTCCCCAGGCGTGTGGACATGACCCAGTGTGCACCAGACTCCCCGAGGCCCTAGACAGTGTGGAAGGACAAGGAGTCTCCCGGGCAATGGGCTTATAGCCAAGATGCTAGGCAACAATGCGACAGTGGCAAGAAATTCCTTCGCTGTGCCAGGCACCGTGAGGAGCATCCTGTATTCATTACCTTGCGCGTTCCTCAAAACCAATCCCATTTTACAGAGGAGCAAGTGGAAATTTGCCCGAGTGAAATGTCTTGCCTGAGGCCACGCAGCTAAAACATGGTGGAGCAGGATTTTGAGCCTGAATCTCCTAGCTCCAAGTTCCATCCTCCTGTCCTTAACACTTGCTGGGCTCAGGTGACTAGCTGTCTCACTGTGGGCTCATTTAATAAGGCCCAAGCCTCCATCCTGATGCTGTTGGAGAGATCTGTCCTTCCTACATCCAGAGGGATGCTGAGGGAGGACCCAGATGAGGGCAGGAATCCCCACTGCAGAGCACCGTGGGGCCCCAGGGGCCAGAGTGGGACCCATGAGGTTACTGGGGGTGTCCCTTGGGCTCTACCCTCGTGCCCCCACAAGCCCTTCTTCTCTGTGTCTACAGCCGCAATAATCGTGACATCACCCACTGCAAGAGTGGAGTGTGTAATACCATGAGGGCCAAGTTTTACGGCATGGCCCAGGAGGCTGGCTTCTGCCTGCAGGACAAGCTGGAAATCCTCATGAAGTAAGAGCACACACAAATCCATTCACTCAAAGGACATCTATCTGGCACCCACTATGTGCCTGCCAGGTGCCAGGTGCTGGGGCTATAGCAAGGACAAAAAGGACTTGTTCCCTGTCCTCTTGGGGATTACAGTCTTTGGGAAACAAAACAAAACAAGTACACCTGTAAATATATAGGGACAAATTATAGTCATTGCCATAGAGGAAGAGAACAGAGTGGTATGAGAGGAGGGGGTGGAGAGAGAGAGAGGAACAATTGGGACCTAATTTAGGTTCTGAAATCTGGAAAGACCTCTCTGAGAAGGTGACTTTTGGATGAGTCCTGAAGGTTGGGGAGCTGGCACTAAGGTGAGAAGGTGGAATAAAATCCCAGGCAGCAGAAAACGTGCATGCCAAGTCTCAAGGCAAGAAGGGACATGGAGAATTTAAAGAGGAGGGACAAATGATAGGTGAGGGCTGCATCAGGCACAGCCATGAATGCCACAATTAGAACACGGAACTTGATTTCAAGAGTGCTAGAAGGCCACCAGAAGCTTTCTTTTTCTCACAGAGCAACCCAATAATTGCCCCCTTTCTAGCCTATTCCTTGACTTCGGCGACTTCTGCCCCAGTGAACTCATCCATGCAACAAAGTTTGCATGATGAGTTTTGCACCTTCTTCCTTACAGCATTGATGTACCAGCTGCTCGGGGACAGGGGTTTGGAGAAGACTAACTCCTGCCCCTTCCTTGTGGGAGCTCCCAGTCTAGTGGGGGACACAGACAAGTGAACAGGCAGTTACCACACAGGGTGATGAGTGTCAGCGTGCTGAGGAAGCAGAAACTAAGGGAACACGAAAGGGATGCCCCAACACCTGGCCAGGACAGCCCTCAGAAAGATCTTCCTGGCCAGGCGTGGTGGCTCATGCCTGTAATCCTAGCACTCTGAGAGGCCAAGGTGGGCGGATCGTTCGAACTCAGGAGTTCGAGACCAGCCTGAGCAAGAGCAAGACCCCGTCTCTACTAAAAATAGAAAGAAATTAATTGGCCAACTAAAAATATATAGAAAAAATTAGCTGGGCATGGTGGTGTGTGCCTGTTGTCCCAGCTACTCGGAAGGCTGAGGCAGAAGGATTGCTTGAGCCTAGGAGTGTGAGGTTGCTGTGAGCTAGGCTGATGCCACAGCACTCTAGCCTGGGCAACAAAGTGAGACTCTGTCTCAAAAAAAAAAGAAAGGTCTTCCTGGAAAGGACACATTTTCAGTTTAATAAACACAGATGGATATTTCCAGTGCACTTAGTAAGTACCAGTCATGGGTGTGAGAGCTTTGCATTTATGCATCATTTACTCTTCATAACAATCCTATGAGATAGGTGTTATTATTAGACCCATTTTATAGATTATAAAAGTGGATGGCTCTTGTCAAAGGTCCCCCCAGTGGCTAAGTAGTAAAAGTAGAATTCAAGCCTGAAGAATTATAATGGAAAAGTAGGAGGGAAGATCAACAGTAAGGACCCAGAGGCCAGAAGGGGCACAGTGAACCAGGGAACTGCCGGTAGTCAGGAGTGGTTGGGATTTAGGGTGCCTGCAAAGTGATCAAAGAGCTAGACAAAGGCCAGATCATAAAAGGTCTTACTAGCTGAGCTGTGGATATTGAACTTTATCTCAGAGAATTTGATCATGAGCCAAAGCATAAAATTCCAAGAGAGAAGGGACAGGAAGGATGGAAATGAAGCTAGGAAATGTTGTATGAATTGAATAATCCAGAGCCTCAGAGAGCAAGTTACTCAGAGGAGTTTATTCTGAGTAAGGTGGAAAGCCACTGAAAGTTGTATACGGGGGAGTGATATGGTGACATTAATAACACAAAGTCTCCTTGGAGAGAGATGAGAGAGGAGATATGTACAAAATGATAAGTAGAAGAGAGTAACCAATATGAGTTAAACACCCACTGTGTGTCTGGCACGAAACTTGGTACTTTACACACATTATATGATTTAATCCTCACCTCTGAGATATAGGAGCCATTATTATCTCCAAGTTTACAGATGGGGAAGCTGTGTAAATACAATCAGAAGTAGGAAGAGAATGAAGGCTAATAAAAAGTGACTAGTTACAAGGAAATAGTGCTTCAGAACCTGGGAGAGAGCTGTGTCTGCTTGTGGTAGAAGCCAAGTCCTAAATGAAATAGTAGCTAAGAGGATAAACAAGAGCCTCCCGGAAGAAAGGTGTTTCAGTCAGATCTCAAAGGGCAGCTGTGATGATTAGAGGAATAGGGGATCTGATTCTTCTCCTTCTTTCTCGTACAACCTCGTAGGCGCCAAGAAGAGAGAAGTCTCCAGAAGTTCCGCTCTTTTGTCCTTGTCTCGAATTTTCAAAAGGATGTAGCAAAAATGAGACGTCAAGTATCTGTAATAAAAGGAGATGCAGAAGAAATTGCAGACCACTGGTAAGGAGAAGATGGTCCCTGAAATGGGGGAGGGGAGGTGCTGTTACAGGATCACAGTCGAATACATTGTCCTTCAAGGGGAAGAGAGGCATCACCCCAAAACTGTCATTGGCCACCAATAGAGTGCCCCCAAAACATGCTATATCCAGAGCACAGTCAGGCCCAAAACCCCCAGTTTCTGAAAAACCACAGATAATCCAACCATTGTGTCCTCCATATTTACCTTCTGTTTGGTTCAGACTTGGAAGTAAGGAGGACTGCTTTGCCAGCCCCTATGGGAGAGGCAGATGTGGACATTTCTACAGATTCTTAAATCTTTGGGGTGATCACTTCATTCCTCCCAAATAATTAATCCCTTAAGGATAAAACCAGGGAGGCATATCTTAGGAATGCTGTGCCCCAGCACAGGGGTGATGATGCGTAGCAACAAGGTCCAACATGGAGAGCCCAAATAGCTCAGTTGGTAGGGCTTCAGACTTTTAATCTGAGGGTCCAGGGTTCAAGCCCCCTGTTTGGGCATCTGTTTCAGATGGTGCAAAGGCAACTTATGTGACCAAAGTGTTATTACCCTTGTCTTATTCTGAAAAAAATAAATGCAAGTTAAACTTTAGAAAAGAATAAAAGCTGTCTTCCAAATTAAAAGAAAGAAAAGAACCCAGCATGAATTGAGTGACTACTAGATGGCACACACTACCTAAGCAAGTCTCATGAATTATCTATTTTATCCCTCCAAAAAAAAATCCTGAAAAGTAAATATTAACCACCATTTCACAAACAAGAAAACTGAGACTCAGAGAGGTAAATTCATTTGTCCAAAGTCACACAGCTAGTAAGTGGTGAATTTAGGATTTAAACCCCTGTCCATCCTCAGTGTCCACACTCACTTGTAATATGGAATTGGAGTCTGATGAACTGATGATGTCACAAGCCCCATCCTGGCAGGGTAAATACATCAGGATCTAAAAGTACAATGAGGAGGTCTAGAAATGTACCTGGAATCCCTTCATGATTTTAATAATATGGAACAGGAGCCTAGAAGCAGGTCCCTGGGGTCGTATCCAAGTTATGGGAACTTGCACACCACCTTGCATTTTCAGAGCATCCCTTTCTCACAGGCCACATCTGGCCCTGAAGATACAGGGGGCTCTTAGGAGGGGCCTTCATGAAAGAAGGAAAAAGGTCTTCTGCAAACCCTCTCCCCTCTTTGGGAAGGAAGTGGGCAGAAGGAGAAAGGGAGTTATAAGCTAACTGACATAAAGTTGTAGGAAATGAATGCTGGTCCTCCTTCAGTGGGACTCGGCCCACATCTCTAATGGTGGAGTTTCTGGCATTATTAGAGGGGAAGTAATTGCCCTCAATAATAACATAAATAGGATTAAAATCAAATCAAACCAACCACAGCCTAGATGAATGATGCTCCTCATTAATCCAGTCATTCATTCAGTCTTTCAAATCATAGTTCCTGAGCACCTACCAGGAGTTAGGTAGAGTTCTAACACACTGAATACTCAACTACTCAGACAGGGTTGCTGTTCTCAAGATTTCATTTTAAATAAGGAGACATGAATAAATATATATCATAAAATATAAAGCAGTATAAGTAGCCCAAAGTGTGTGATGGATGACCAATTTCTTCTTCAAAATTTTCCACAATGGTCACATATATAGCGGGGGGAGGAGGTAGCTTTTTTTTTAAGAGATGCCACCTCCTACCTTAAGCCCCAATTGTATCTGAACCATCTCCTTAGGTTAGACCAAGATAGGTTAGAATCTACCTGTTCCCACCATCTCAAGGATGGATTCCCAACTATCCTTGTGCTCTGTCATAACACTGAAACACACAAGTCTTTGACCTTATGTGTTAATCAGGGAGTTGGAAAACACACACACACACACACACACACCCTATCTTGCATGTGAGAGCCTCTTGCATCCTAGAAGTCATCCATGAATATGTCCATGTGCCCTCCTCCCTCAGCTTGATTAACTCTCAGAAGAGAAGCTTCAGAACCCCAAAGTCCTTTCCTTTCCTTTAGCTTTTCACATTGTCTGCTTGATAGAAAAATCATAAATGCATCCCTTGAAAGTGTGCCCTTATTTTTTTAATGAAATGCAAAGTCATGCTCCTTCTTTTCCCAGCCCTAAATTAAAGACTTGCCTGATATGTAGGCCACAGAGGAAAGCCCCCAGATAAAGAACCTGCTGCTGTGGAGACATCATATGAGTGGCAGAAAGAGAAAGTGGAGATGGGCAGCCCGAGGGGCTCAGACCCCCCTCCCAACAGCCTCCTAACTGGCTCTCCCCTCTTGGGATTGAAGGTACTTTGATCTGCTGTCCAAACTGCCGGAGGATCTAAAGAGCTTCCGCCCCGCCAAAAAGATCCTGGTGAAACTGCAGAAGTTTGGGGAAAACCTGGACCTAAGGATCCGGCCCCATGTCCTCCTGAAGGTGCTACAGGATCTGAGGGTCTGGGAACTCTGTTCCCCTGACATTGCTGTGGCCATCGAGGTAACCACCATCTCCTTTCCCCTCACAATGCCTTGGGTGCCCTCATTCAATCACCTCTCAACACCCAGGTGCTGTTTTAAGTGCTGGGGACACAGTGATGAAAAGACACAAAGGCCACTGCATTCCTGGAGCTCATATGCTAATAGGAGAGGGATTGTCGCATTACTTGGTTGTTCAACTCCAAGGCACCATATATTCTATGTAAATGGTGCCCCCCAGAAACTCAGGGCCTTTGGGGAGACATAAATAAATGGGTGATCTTAATAAGGACACTTTAAATCTTGCTACTAAAAATGCAGTTGACGAACCAGCAGCACGGACCTCACCTGGATGCTTGTTAGAAATACAGGATCTCTGACTTCCAACCACATCCACCAACTCCAAATTTACATTTTAATGGGATCCCAGGTGTTTTGTATGCACAATAAAGTTTGAGGAGCGCTGGTTTAAAGTAAATTAGGGGGGACGTATTATACCTTGACTAGGGCAACTGCAAAAGGTGACTTTTAAGCCGAGACCTAAACGATGATGGGACAGCGCCATGAAGAGAAAGGGCAAAGAACATGCAAAAGTCCCAAAGTGGGACACAACCTGGCTTGTTGGTGGGACTGACTGGCAGACAATGAGTGTGGAAGGATGCAAGCAAGGAGGTGCCTGGCTCCAAGGGAACTGGAGAGGTCAGAGTCTGTGCAGACCTTCACAGGTCAGAACAAAGATTTAGGAGCCACTGAACAGTGTTCAGCAGTAGCTCATCACCACCACCAGAAGTTCCTGGTGCTCTGTTCCCCTGGGGCATCAAAAGGCATCAGCAGCAAGGACTGCACCAGGAGGTGTTCATGGACACTAATGGAGTCACTCACTTAGTTTTATCAGATGGCATATGGGCATTTTAATAGTAAAGAAGTGATTCACATGGTCCATTTCTCAGGCCTTGACAGGCTATAGGGCTCTTGACGTTGTCCTGCCAGGTGAGCCCTTGCACGGGGTGACCTGGGTGTGTGTCTAGGGAGGCAAGGTCACGAGCACAGTAAGGGGATAACCCTGTGAACAAATTCAGATGCCCAAACTCCACTCCTCACACCCTGTACGGCTCCTTCAGGAAAGACTCTGGCAGGCTAAACCAAAATTAACTCTAGGGCAACTGTCCACCTCCCTGTCCAGTATGGGATCCAATTTCCACCTACCTGTTAAAGGGGGCATGGAAGAGGCCATCTCTGAGTAGGTAAGAGGAGGGGGTGATGGAGGCCCCTCTTTTCTTTGAGGTGAGTTCACAGCTGTGGCTGATAATACTTAGCATGCTCCTGTCCCCGTGAGAACATCACAGAACTTCTGATAACCCGGATGCAGAGGTCTCTTAATCTAGAGTCTTTATGAAACTGAACACTTTGTGTGTCTTAAACCCTTTCCTGAAAAGCAAGCCCCCATAGCTATCATCCATTCTCAAAGGGATCTATGAGCCAAAAAAGTTTAAGGACAAACGACTTTTTGAAAAGATATTAAGGAGTAGAAAAGAAAGAAAAATGCAGACAGCTGGGTTTTCCTGCCCTCCCCAAATTTCCTTGGGTCAACAGTGACAAAAAAGGGCTTAAAATGAGCCAGCTGAACTGGGAAACCAGAGATGAGTCCTCTTCCCCAAAGGACCACCCCAACCTGACGCTCCAGGCATTATAAATGCCTGAATGGTTGCAGGTATCCTGGGGCCACCAGCCTCTGGGGACGGAGAGAGGGTGGAGTCTAGCCGTCAGACCAAATTCTGAGATTGCCACTGTACTTGCCCCACAGTTTGTACGAGAACACGTCATCCACATGCCTCGAGAGGATTACCTGAACTGGCTGCAGAGCCGTATCAACATCCCCCTCCGGACTTATACCGCACCGACGTAGTCTGGGCCTGGGTGGACCAGCTGTCCCCATGGAGGATGACTAGACTGCACCACGTTCCTGCATCCTACCTGTGTCCCTGCTTCCCGCCTATGCCCATGGATGCACTTTGTGATCCAGTAGCGTCATCTGGAGACTGACTCCTGGTGACATTTTAAAGGGAGATATTCTCAGGTGGCCGTTCCCCCAATTCCACGCCCCAACCCCAACTTCCCAGTCTCTGTTCTTCATTCCAGATTCCTTCACCCTCTTGATGTTCCTCAAATTCTGGATAATAAAATTGATCTGAATGTTTGACGTCTGGCTGGGAAAGAGTTGGAGCCGTGGAATTCAAGTGTATTTAGATCCTGATAATGACAACAGTTACCATTTGCTTACATAATATCATTTAAATCTCATGATAACTTGGTTAAGTAGCTACCGATGTTAACCCTATTTTACACTAACAGGGCTAGCATGTGCTTCTCAACAATGTTATGTCGACTGCCTTGGATGGATAGTTGGGTGGACGGATGGATGGATGGATGGATGGATATGGCATTCCTCGACAAGGCAATGGTGTGCAAGAAAATCTCTGTCTTCAGAGTCCTTATATATTTTCTGTTGCTCTTAGTTGCAGGAGGAAGCTTATCTTCCTGTCATCTCAAAATGTGTGTGGGTTCATCGATTTTTAGCCTCTTTTCTCATCTTGGTCTTATGCTCACCTACATTCTACCTAAGTTATAAGAACTGTAGGCATTTTAATTCCCCTTAGTGATGGCCAAGCTGAATTAACAATTGAACAACTGCACTTGATTTTGCTGCCATGCCTGGATTCTCAGAGCATTCGTGTAGGCTGGTCTTCAACATCTCTCTATGACACTCCCAAAGTGGGGAGGAGAGTTGAATTGGAATTGTTATTCAGTCTAAGCAGCATCTCACTCATCCATTCACCCATTCAGTTATTTATTCATTCACTGAATATTTACTGAGAGCCCAATATGCACCAACCAAGTTCTACGTGCTGAGGATACAGCTATGAACAAGGTGGACAAGGTCTCTGCTCTCATGGAGTTTACATGGAGATGGACGAGTCGACAGAATGTGATGGGGAGGGCAGAGAGACCATGTGATATCACAGGTCCCTCCATGTAATCACCCTGTGTTTAACATTATACCTTGAGAAGCTATTTGGGGTATAAAGGTGAGATACGGTCTACAAGGAGACTGCAAAATTAAGAGACCCTAAACATCTCTGTGTTAAATAGTAATTTGAGTGAAAGGGAGCAGAAAAGAAAGGAGGAGGCCAAAAAAATAAAGAAGAAAAAGAGTAAGCAAGAGGAAGAGGAGGAAGTAAAGAGAGCTGAATGTACTAAGAGTGAGAAGAGACCTTGGGAGAAAAACAAACAAGGAAAAGTTCCTGGGGCAGGGCTGGCTGGTGTGTTGCTGAGGACTGTGCACTTCATCACCCTGGACCTCAGCAATTTCCACATACCCAAGTGTCCTCTGTGAGCAGTGTTTTGAGGAACTAAAGAAAGGGGGGCTGTGTTCTACATCTGGGTCTGCTTAGGGGCAAAGAAAGGGCTTGAGGGACTCAGAACCGGAATCCAGTAAAGATTTTAGTAGGAGCAGGAAGTCAAGGCTAGAGAGACTGCTATTTCTCTAAATTTATAGCAACCTTGAATGGACACGTGGGTTCCCCAAGACATGGGATGGGGACCCAGCTGGATTGGTATATCTCTCAAACATCAGGTGACCATCGCAGCTGACAAGGAATCACACTAGAGAATCAGTGCAATGGTGCCCAATTAAAGCAAGTACAAGAAGATCCTGGGGGTGTGGGGGAGGGGAGCACTAACTCATACTTGAGATGTCAGGAAAGGCTTTTGAGAGGAGGTGACTGGTACCTGTAAGATGTGTAGGCGTCAGCCGGGGAGAGAAGGGTATACCTGCAAATGAGGAGGGAGGAAAGAATGTTCCAGGTAGAAGAAATAGCATGTGCAAAGGCCTAGAGGCAAAAAGAAGCCTTATTTGTCATTTGAGGAACTAAGCATAAGTCTAACTGGACTATATTTCAGGTTGAAAATACAGGACAGAGAAAGGCAAGAGGGAGATTGGGGAGGGAGGAAGAAGCCAGATGTTTAGATGCCTTCTAGGCTATGTTATGAAGTTTGGACTTTATCTGGCTAGCACTGGGAGCCATGGAAGGATTTTGAACAGGGGAATAATGAGATTTGCTTTTAGGGGGAAAATGGCACTCACACAAGGAGCAGGGAGCTAAGACGAGGCTGCGGCAGTGATCGTGGGGAGAGCAATGTCGGGGGGATGGGGAGAAGATGCACACTGGAAAGATATTTACACAGTAGCAAGAGAATTTGGTGCAGTGGATGACAAGTAGGGGGTCGGGGAGCAGGAGTATCACGAATCAGGGGTGGAGGGTGATGCTTTTAAGGTACCAGAAGAAGAGAAAGAAAGTAGGTCATAATGGGAAGGTGAGGAAGTATATTTTGAGCATATTGAGTTGGAGATGCCTGGAGGGAGAGAGGGCTGTGCTGGAGACAGAAACATGACACCAACATCCCATGGCTCAGAATGGTTAAAGAAGTAGAAGGAGAGGAGAGAGGGACCAATGAGGACAGAATCACAAACAGCATCAAGCACCCACTCATAATCTAACAGTTACTGGGGGCTCGGGGAGGGGGCTGCTTTGTTCCAGACGCTGCACCAAATGCTCGGGCTATGTTATCTCACTTCATCTTCATAACCCTGCAGAGCAGGACTCTTGTGTTCTTCCTGTTTTGCAGGTGATGAAACAGAGGCTCTGAAAAGAGTTCTATACTCATCCAGCGGGTCTGAATCCTCTCCCCACACCACCGCTCCCCTCCGCTCCCAGCCCTCACTGTTACGAGACAAGGAGGTCACCAGAGTTACTGTGCTTCTGGAATCGTGCCCAAGGAGTGGCTCTAATGATGAGGCTTTCAGTGGTTGTATCAACTCATATTTGCACTGGATTCCACAGTTTTCAAAGTGACTTCTCCGGTGATATCTTATTCGAGGCTCACAGCATCCTTCTGTGGTGGGCATTCTTATAATCCTCATTTTTCAAATGAGGATATCGAGACTTAAGGGTGTCCAATAGCCCTATAGCAGCAGGTAAGTGGCAGAGTCAAATCTAGAGAGAGGTCTGTCTGTCCTGGGCAAGGGGGAGAGCATGAAAGCCGCCCTCCTGCTTGGCATTTTCCAAGCCTGTTTCTCAGATCTATAGCACCATCTAGTGGCTTCTATTAGTATTACTTTCCTACCAAGCCCCCCACCAGCAAAATGTCACCTTCCTGACAGAAAGGAAGATGGCAAGTTTTAAAAGCAGTAGCAAGACCTACTCTGCTTAGACAAGGAGTGTTTACTCAAACAAGGGGAGATCTTTTACTGCTAAAATATACTGGGGACTAGAGGAAGGCAATAGATCACCTCCCCAGCTCCCAGGCTCAAAGTAGAGCCACAGAGAGAAATATTCTTGCTGGGAGTTTCTTAATCAGAATCCTAATAAGCACCTACCACGTGCCAGGTGCCCAGGAATCACTGTCTCGCCGCTCTGACCAAGCCATCTGACTGATCATCATGAGAGTGTTTAAAACTGTATGTGCTTTAGAGAAGCTTTTTCTTTAAAGGACTAGATAGTAAATATCTGCTTTGTGTTCTTTTAATGCATTAATATATAGTCCTTTAAAAATGTAAAAAACATTCTTAGATTGGACCTCATACAAAAATAGACCACAGGCCAGATTTGGGCCATGAGTCATAGTTTGATGACGCCCCCCCCCCCCCGCCCCTGCTAGAGGATAAGTTTAAGGACAGAGAGGAATTTTCTGGTCTTTCCCCAAAAACTGAGACAGGAAAAGCCAGTAAAAATAATATAGTGAATGTGTAGACAAAGGAAGGGGGTTGTACTCTTCCAAAGAGTTTTCCTCATTTTTGTGGAAAAGAAACATATGCATAGGGTAAAAATTTGAGCAGTGCAAAAGGACATAAACTAAATATTAATATTATGTATTCCTCCCCCAGCCCCCGAACTCTCAGGCCGCATTCCCATCTAGAGAGGCAGTCACACTCAGAAGCTTGTGTATATTTCTGGGGATATTCTGTGCATGTAAGAGGAAAAAAAATATATTTTTAATTAATTCATTGAAATGAAGCATTTCCTGTGTGAAGGGCCCTTCCTCTGACAGGGTGAGGGAGACATGGGAAAGACATCATCATCGGCTATATCACACAGGTAACTCTAAGAGGACATCCCGAGTTAACTTCACAGCATCAATCAAGAGAAAAGGGAAAGACTCAGAACGCAGATGTTTTATCACTCAGTTTTGCAGCAGGTGTGAAAGTGCCAATTTGGATTTAAAAGAGCATGAAACAAATGCAAGGTGGGGATTGTTATCAAAACCAACGCTCCTGTGTCTACCACTGTGAAGAGAGGTGCTGGGTAAGTGAATTTCCTCGCTCAGTGGTCCCCAAAGTAGAAGGGGTGTGTGAGATGATCCATTAGGGAGCAGAGGGAAATGGTAGGACTTACATTCATAGCTACCTTAGCGAAAGGCTGTTTGAAGCTTTACTAGTAGTTCAGATGTGTATTGACCCGGGCACCCTCACTCAGTCTACACTGAGTGAGCGTAGTGAGTGTCCACCTGGTGTCTAGAATCAAGCAGTGAAGCCAGGAAACCCGAGGGAAGCTGAGCATTCCACAATACAAAGGGGATAATAACGTCATTCTTGTCTTCTCATCTCCAGTGTTACTTCCAATAAACTACAATGCCTCTTCTTCAAATCTCCTAACATATTAATTCTAGGGCATCCAGTGTACCTGTGAAATCAGCATTTCCCGCTCTGTACCCCAGAGATGCTCTCAGATCCGGGAGTATGCATTACCTGTCCTTGCACTAAATGGCCCCAGACAACTGTTTTCCTAATTAGCCATTCCTCTGTCTGCTCCTAGGCTCTCTCCCAGCAAAACTGAGGTTGCCAAGAGAATGCACCAAACTTGTACAATTAGAAAGTTTAACTTTACATAGAGGATTTTAAAAATATACATATATATATATATATACCCAATCCCAGTTTAATGGTGACATTTCAAATGGCCAGGAAGTCAAATGACCAAGCACTTGAATTAAAGAGCATGAAGTGATGCTCTGGGATGTTCTTTAGTTTTCCCCCTCCACAAACTGTCTCTTCTGAGCACGTTGTAATTCATTCTCTCTCTCTCTCTCTCTCTCTCTTTCTCTCCCTCTCTCAGCTGTGAAAAGAGGGTTGAGGCTTTAGGGGATCCAAGAGACAGATAATCCACCCCAAACCCTTTTTACTTGGGGTGACACAGAAAATGCCACCATGCAGCTTTGATAAAACAGCTGCGGGGTCTCACTTGTAAGCGGTCCCAAGTGGGGAGGCAGGGGGTAAAAAAATTGCAAAAACAATAAATTTGACACTTTTTTCTCTTTATACCAGAACTCATAAGAGGACTCCCATTTTACATCCAGCAACTCCAGGGCATTTGAAATGTCTCATTTACAAACATTTTATTTACACTTTATTATTTATTTCGCAAACCGCTGATTGCCCAAAGCAGATATGCTCTCCTCCTCATGGCTTCTTCAAGTTAATGCCATTACATTTCCAGAAAACTCACCAGTGGAGAGTAGGGTGAGCCAGGGAGTGGGTCCAATGATGGAAGATTCAGTCTTCTCCTCTGGGACTCAGTATCCCCACTTGTAAAATGAGGGTGCTGGATGACAAGGATCCCAAACCTACATTTCTACCAAGACCTAGCAAGTAATAAAAATGAATGGAGGCGTTGGGAGCAATATCATGTGTCCCCTATTTGACTGGCATTGAGGAAGAAATGTTCTGGGGGCAGAGGGATAGATAAACCATGGTCCTTGCCCTGGTAACGCACTTGGCCGTGTGGGGGAAGCAACTGCATGGACAGTTAGCAGCAAATGTGATCAAAGCTGTGCTCAGAGTGCCACATGGATCCACAGGAGGGCTGGCCTAACTCTGGCTAGATGCATCCTGGAAGTTTTTAAAAGGAGAAGACATTTGAAGTTAGATCTTAGAAAGGAAGGAGCTTTCTAGGGGGAGAAGAAGGAAGAGCAGGAGAACAGGAATGGCATTCCAGGTAGAGGAAACCGCCCGTGCAGAGGCACAGCGACTGGGACAACAATGATACATTTGGAAACGTGTTAGGGCTGGAGGTTCTGTACATGCAGAGATTATGGGAAGATAGTCTAGAAGGGTGAGTTGGGAACAAAAAGAACTGTG
>VBSM01003044.1:8447066-8461846 GCA_008086735.1 Cheirogaleus medius
TTTGTACCCCCACAATATGCTGAAATAAAAAAAGGAAGGGAAGGGAAGGGAAAAGAAAGAAAAGAAAAGATGAAACACAGCCGGTCCAAATTGAGATGTGCTGTAAGTATAGAATACACATGGAACTTGAAACATTGAGTATGAAAAAATGAACATAGGGTATCTCATTAATATTGTTTAATATTGATTACATGTCAAAAGGATATTTGGAATATATTGAGTTAATTAAAATATTGTATTAAAATTAATTTCTCCTGCTGCTGCTGACTTTTTTAATGTGGCCAGGAGAAGATTTAAAATTATATCTGTGGCTCACGGTATAACTCCACTGGACAGAGCTAAGTTAGAGGGCCGGAGACTCGAGGAAGCAGACCAGTGAGGAGACTTTGAAATATCCAGGAGAGGTCTGACCTGGATAGTGGGATGTTGACAGAGAATAAGAGGGGGAGATAGTCAGGCTTTTTGTTGTAGGGTATAGTGACAAAGAGAATGGACTCTGGGACCACATAGCTTGGTTCAAAACCTGGTTCTGACATTGACTAGCTGTGTGACCTTGGGAAAGTTACCTTCCCTGTCTGTTGTGCCTGAGTTTCCTCATCTATGCAATTTGGGTAGTAACAGCACCTCCTGCCTTATAGACCTGCTGTGAGGATTAAATGAGTTCATTCATTGATTCGCACACTTGAAACACCTGGGAAGTTTTAAAAACTCTCAATATAAGAGATTCTTATTTCATTGGTGTAGAGTGTGACCTGAGCATCAGGCTTGTTTTAAATAACCCAGGTGATTCTAACGTGTGACAAAGTTTGTGAACCATAGATAGTGTATGTAGATGCTTGAAGCGTGTGGCACAGTGTAACCATGATTAGTCCTTTGCTGTTATTATTCTTTTAATGTCTAGAATAATTCATGATATATTTAAATGCACAATTGACTATGTGCCACTAACTGCCATTGCAGGGACAGGACATTTTCCAAACCAATTCACAGAGCTCACCGTGAATGTTTGCAACACGTCCTCTCCAGCCAGTACAAGTGGGCCAACTGGAGATCACGTTCCGATCTGGCAGCTCGTTCAGCAGTTCCAACTTTTTGAAGCCTCAACTGGTGAAATAATACAGACCATTTCCCAAAACACTTAACTTCAACAACAAGGTTTTAGTGTTTGGCATCATACAAGCAGAATGCAATTAAGTCTTGGAGCTGTACGCTGAGTGGCTATCAGCAGAAGCCCACTGGGGAAGGAGCAAGGTGAGGTTCTGTGTGGAGCATGAAACAAGCCCATCTGTGTCTCAGGCCCGCAGACTGGAGAACTGGCAAAATATAGCGAGCAAACTTCAGATCTCAGATTGTCATCAACAAAGGAGTCATGTCTGAGCCTAACAAGGACATATAAAAGGTACACAGTAAAAAGGTACTAAAGTCATGAAAAATGACCCTTATGTCTTGGACAGAGTTTAAAGAAAAATCAAAGCCATCTCTTTTCTCATTCGATAGACTTATGTTCTCACCCACATTGTCTCCAGGCACTATGAATGCTGATTCAAATAGTAATCATCATTAACATTTATTGGACACTTATGTGCCAGGCACCATCCTAAGTAATTTATATGCATCATATTTTTAATATTCATAACAACTCTATGAGGAAGAGGTCATTAACACTTTATAATGAGGAAACTGAGGCTCAGAGAGGTGCAGCAATTTGGTTGCAAGTGACATAGTCTGAACTCTAACTTAGACTATAGAGGAGAATTTGTTGCCTTGAGGACTACAGTGAGGGTTGAGACATCAAGCTATTGAATGGAAAAAGATGCAAATATTTCTTTGATGCAGTGGGTACCAGGGGCTCTTTCTCTCTGCTCCCATCTTCTTCTCTCTGTGCATCAGCTACATCCTATTCTGCTGCATTCCAGCTTCTAACAAAGATGGCAATGTGGCTTCTGTACTCCCCAGCCTCTCCTCTCTATTCTGGTTTCAAAAATCCCAGGGCAAAGCTCTGATTGGCCTAGCTTGGGTCAGGTGTCCACCTTGGACCAATCAACCATAACCAAGAGAGAAAGAGCATGTGGGAACATGGCAGCTCACCCCCACCACCTGGGTTGGAGTTGGGGGAAGGGAAAAGGAAATGATTTCCCAAAGAAAGAATAACATAAGTTCCCAGAGGAAAGCAAAAAATACCTATCATAGTCCACTACTTCCAAGAATGACAGCCAACAAGGCTACAAAGTAGGGAGGAAAGTGACTCCTCCTAAAATTACACCACTCTGAAATTCCTCAGAAAATTTGAGGTTCATACCTATGACATGTCAATTCAGTTTAACATTAATTGAATTTTTACAGTATACTGGCATTATGTTCCAGGCCGGCACACAGTGTGGGCTCAGTACATATTTTTTGGGTGAATAATTCAAATATGAATAAGGCAAGGTCCCTCTGACCAAAGAACTTACAGCCTAGCAGGTGATGAAGTCAAGGAAACAGCTGAAAAGGAACATATAACATACTCTGGGCACTCAAAAAAATGAAAGACCACATTGGTTTGAGAACAAGTGAAGGGACAAAAAGTTAGAAAAGTTATCAAGGAAGGAGGTACCATTTGAAATGGGCCCCCAAACAGAATGGGATTTCAGCAGGCTGAGATGTAAGAACAGTGTGCAGTAGGAAAAGCAAACCACGTTAGCAAAGGCATGGAGGTGGTGCTGGACAAGCCATCCAGCTGTTTTTTTGATTATGGTAAAATATACATAACATAAAATTTGCCATTTTAACCATTTTTAAGTGTACAATTTAATGGCATTACTTACCTTCACATTTTTGTATGGTCATCGCCACTATGTCTTCAAAACTCTTCCATCGCCCCAAACAGAAACTCTGTACCCATTAAGCAGTGACTGCCCATTCCCAGGAACGTGATAACTTCTAATCTATTTTCTGTCTCCATGAATTTGCCTAATCTATATATTTCACGTAAGTGAAATTATACAGTATTTATCCTTTTGTGTCTGACTTACATCATTTAAATTTAGCACAGTGTTTTCAAGGTTCATCCATGTCCAGGCATGTACCAGAACTTCATTTCTTTGTATGCCTGAATAATATTCCATCACATGAACATACCACATTTTGTTTATTCATTCATTGGTGGCCAGACATTTGGGTTGTTTCCACTTTTGGGTTATTGTGAATAATGCTGCAGTGACCATTGATGACCAAGTATCTGCTTGAGTCCCTGTTTTTAACTCTTTTGGTTATGTATCTAGGAGTAGAATTCCTAGGTCATACAATAGTTCTCTGTTTAGCTTTTTGAGGAACCACCATACCATTTGCCATAGTTGCTGTACCATTTTACATTCCCACCAGCAATGTACCAGAGTTCCAATTTCACTGCATCCTTGCCAGCACTTGTTATATTCCATTGTTGTTGTTTTTAGTAGCCATCCTAGTAAGGGTAAAGTGGTATCTTATTGTGGTTTTGATCTGCATTTACCCTAACGACTATGGGTGTTGAACATCTTTTTACATGATTATTCAAGCCATCCACTTTTACTGGTGCCCAGCCCAACAGTGATAAAACTAAGGTGTTTAGGCTTTATTGTGTAAGCGACAGGGAGCCAATGACACTCTGGCGATCAGTGAAAAAGACTGACATGATCAGAAATATAAAACCTTGGCAGAAGAGTGTAAGATGGAGTCAGGGGATTCGTTAAAAGGCTACTTCAATGGTCCAAATGAGGGACAGTACAAGCTTGAGCCAGGGAGGTGGCAATGACAATGGAAGGAAAGGGACAGTTTCCAGAAACATCATCTCTTCAACACACTGCAAGCAACCCATGTGCAGTCATAAAGGGTTTATACAAATACGGTACAGCCTGCGTGATGAATTGCTCTGCATGCATAAAAATTACAATGCAGGTGAGTAAATAATGAAACAGAAGGATGTTCACAATATATCAAGTGAAAAAAAATAAGGTTACAACACAGACTGTACATCATGATCCCATTTTTTGATAGATGATACATAATTACATCAGAATAGAAGGAGAAGGACATATAGTGACTGGGGAAAAAAGACCTTGAAAAGAAAATATGAATAATGGTCATGTCTGGCTAAACTGACCTCCCACCAAGATACTGTATGCACTATTTCATTTTCTCCATTGCCCTTATCACTCTCTGAAAATATCTTATTCATTTGTTCATCTATTCACAAATTCCAAGAAGGAGGGAGTCTGCTTGTTTTGTTCTCTTTCTATCCCCCAAACCTAGAACCTAGCCATGGGTGAAGCACCATAGGTATTTTTTTGATGAAATCTCTCATTGATGCCATCCAACTATTTTCCTCTTACCTATATTTTTAAGGTAATGTACATGAATTTGTGTGCATGAATTTGTGACTTTCATCATAAGAAACAGCAAAGAAGAGAGACATAAAGAACCATTGGTCTCAACACCACCACCACCTCCACCAGTGCTCCTGGCTCTTTGATCATTACTGTTGCCAGAGGCTAACACCAGCCACCACCCGCACAGCATCCAAGTGCTTTTCTCAGCCTGTGAACTCACCCAATGCCTCTCTTGCCTTCCTCCAGCTTCCTGGGTATCCTCTTCCTCCACCAGTGCCCACTCAGCACAGGATGGTGTTATTAACACCATCACATGCCCATAGACTGAGGATCCCAGAATAACCTGCCACCGGTACGACACACACTTGGAAGACTTTCCCAGGAAGAGGAGGTCATCCTTCAATGCCCATGCTTGTCCTATCCTCACTCCTCGCCTCCCTTGCCCCCAGTCCTGAGGACTGCAGAGATCCTTTCTAAACACCAGAGCTAGCTAAGGTTGGAGGGCCATAGCAGGCTGTGGGCATGGAAAAGTGGGAGTGTAGCCACCTAGCCCACTCAAGAGATTCGTCTTACAATCTGGGACATCAGGACCTGACTCGTAGGTCGAGCATTTCTGAACCAGAGACTAATCACCCCTGGGTCTGAGTCCCTATAAAGCAAGTAACAGACGTGGGCCACTAACAATAAGGCACCAAAGTTTTTAGATAATTTAATATTTATAGCAATTTAGTACATAATGTAGTATATATAGTAAATATGTTTTATTATGTGATGTACTGTATGGAGAAAAATACATATATTTATACCCTATATATGCTATATAAAATTATATAAATTATTATATTTTACCATACACATATATGTATGTGTAGAGAGAGAGTACATTCAATCATTCATTCATTTGTTCTGTGAAACTGGACCCTGATATTTTGTACCACCTTGTAAGCTCAATTTGGGCGATAAACCTAAATCTATATTTTAAAGCCACCAGCATTTTTTTTTTGAGCTACTCTTCAGGGGATGAGTTTATCATAGTGGATTTGAAAGGAAGGGAAGAGAAAACTTCTATTTTGTTTCAGGAGAACACTCTTGGAGGCCTTTGAATTAAGCAAAAATGAAGCAAAGTCCTCTTCTGAAAAGGCCTTTATTGAGGCCAGAAATGCATCTCTCTAAAGAATACTTCTGCATGACAGGGAGGAAAGAATTCTCCTTCTCTCTCTGGAACAAAGTGGGAGTTGGGAGCTTCAACTGTGATTGGGGGAGAGACAGTCGAAGACACCACCAACGTGGGGAACAGGCTGATCCCACAACACAGTGGCAGGAGGGAAAGGTTCACCTATTGAGGTGCCCAGAAGCACAACATATGAGCTCTGAGATATGTGAAGTCCAGATTATCCTTTCTAGGGTGTATTTTCCTCTTCTCACCTCCAGGCATCCAGGAAAAGGCTTGGGCTAAGGCAATGAGAGATATCCAACAGAGAACTTAGGAGCAGAAGCCCAAAGGAATGTTCTAGAACAGATGCGAGGAACACGGAAGTATTCCTCAGGGACTCCCAGAAATGTCTGGGGAGAGCAGCCTGGTACAAGACTGCAGTTCCACTGGGGCAACTCATAACAGAGCAATTGTGACACAATCACTAATGGAATATGACCCATGGAAGATGGAAAATCCCAGGATGTCCGGGTTACAATGAACTCAACAAAACTGATAAGATCAATTCTGTATTCAGAACTAGATAGATAACAGTGAGCAAGGCGGACTGATCTTGAACCTTACAGGTGAAACATTCAACAAATGTGTACTTGTGGATTCCAAGAGATGACATAGTCTAGTGAAAGTGTTGGCTAAGTTTTTCTGTAAAGGGCCAGCTAATAAACATTTGAGGCTTTGTTGGTCATATGGTCTCTGTTGCAGCCACTCAACTGTGCCATTGTAGTGAGAAGACAGTCACAGTCAATGCATAAATAAATGGGCATTGCTGTATTCCAAGGATACTGAAATTTGAATTTAATACAATTTTCACATGTCAGAGAATATTATTCTCTTTTCAACTACTAAAAATGCAAACTGCTGAGTGCAGTGAATCATGCCTGTACTCCCAGCATTTTAGGAGGCCAAGGCAGGAGGATCATTTGAGACCAGGAGTTCAAGACCAGCCTGGGCAACATAGCAAGACCCCAACTCTACAAAAAAAAATTTTTTTTTAAATTTACTAGGCATGGTGGCATACGCCTGTAGTCCTAGCTACTCAGGAGGCTGAGATAGGAGGATTACTTGAGGATCATTTGAGGCTGCAGTGAGCTATGATTGCACCATTGCACTCCAGCCTAGGTGACAGAGTTAAACCCTATTTCAAACAAACAAACAAAAAAAGCAAAAGCAAACACCATTCTTTGTTCACAGGTCATACAAAAACAAGTGTCAGGCCAGATCTGGACCACGAGGTGTGGTTTGGCTAACCCCTAGTTGAAGGTTAAGTCTAAAATATACATCATAATAATTAAAAATAGTGTCTGGTTTTGCGCACTTGCTCAGTGTCAGATACTATGCTAAGTGTGCTTTGCTATAATAATATTACATATATAATTTGATTTGCCAGTGGGTTTTCTTGAGTAGGAAATGAGGGACAGGCACTGCAGTCAATTTTCCAAAAATTGAGCAAAACTGTGGGTGGTGTTACCATGCTAAACATCATCCATTGTGTCTGTCTCTTGAAAGTGTTGAGACAGCTGCCCTAGGCACCTCCTCTCAAACTCACCAAATACTAAGCAAGCAGGGATCATTGAGTCCAATTTTGCCACTTTATTTTTTAAAAAAATTTTTTCTTAGAGACAGTTACAGAAAATGCACCCGAACATAGCAGCCAACCTGCCACCTCTCATGAACCCATTTACCACCACTTCCCCTGGCTCCCAAGGACCATCCAATTTCTGGTCATAAATTGGCAAAAAGGATCACAGAAAACCAGGTGGCCTCAAGTCACCAGAGCATCCTGCCCAACAGGGCAACATTTGGCTAAGAGTGACTCACTGTTGGGGGAGACACAAATTTAACAGACGTCTGGGCAGGAAGCACTTCCCTGTTTATTGATGGAAAACCGTCTACCAGAGTAAAAGCTCTTTGGGGACCTCTGAAGATGTTTGGCAAACCCCAGTCCCGGAGGCTGCAGTGTGCTAAGAAACGACCTGTGAGCCTCTGAAAACTGAGCAGGGAAAAGGTTACCTCCCCAGAAGCCTGTTAAGGGAGTAGCATGGAAAGCTCTCCATTCCAGGAGGATACAAGGGAGTGAGCTACCATGTCTTTCTTTAAGAAATGTCCTTCCTCCAAGACTAAGTCAAGCCCTCCACCCCATCCCTGTAGCTTCTCCTTTGGAGCAATTTGCACAACTGTAATTTGCGTGTATTTTATACCCACCAGGCTTCAAGCTCTATATGTGTGTTGGCTGTGTTATGCTAGTTCAGTGCCAGGAACCTGATAAAAACTTGTCGATCACATGAGATATCACCTCCTACCCTTTAGGATGGTATGGTCAAAAGAAGCAGGAAATTAATGAGTATGTGGAGAAACTGGAACTCCGGCATACCATTGGTGAGAATGTAAAATGGTGTCGACACTACAGAAAACAGTACGGCAGTTCCTGAAAAAATTGAGAGTAGAATTGAAAGCAGGATCTCAAAGAGATTATTTGTGTACCCACGTTTGTAGCATCATTATTCCCCACAGCCAAAAAGTGGAAGCAACCCAAATGTCCATTGATAGATGAATGGCTAAACAAAATGTGGTCTATGCACAAGATAGAATATTATTCAGCCTTAAAAAGGAAGGAAATTCTGGCACATGGATGAATGTTGAAGACATTATGCTTAAGTGAGATAAGCCTGTCTTAAAAAGACAAATACTGTATGATTTTACTACATAAGATATGGAAGGAAGTCAAACTCATAGAAACAGAAAATAGAATGGCTATTGCCAGATCTCTGGGGAAAGGGTACCCTGTTCTATAAACAGTGCTGGGACAATTGGTCATCCATAAGAAAAAAAATTTTTTTTGAAATTAGATTGCCTACCTCACACTATTAAAAATTCAACTCCAACTGGATTAAAGACTTAAATGTGAAAATAAATTTTTTAATTTTTAGAAGAAAATGTGAGAGAATATCTTACAATTACCTAAGTTATATTTGAAACAAAAATAATAAATACTGAATATGTTCTAATTATTTTACAACATTTTATTATAGTATTATTGATGCCTTTTAGGCTATTTTTGTCTATTGTATCTACATGGTAGAAAAACTATATGATGGTGTGCTACTACACATCTCTTTCCAACTTCACACTCAGTGATATCAGCTTGGTGCGAATATTTACACCACAGAAATTGGCAACACTACAAATCAGACCTTGATTAACTGTTTTGTTGATTATCTAGACGAGAGGCCAGCAAACTTTTTCTGTAAAGGGCCAGATAATAAATATTTTCAGTTTTGTAAGCCGTACAGTCTCTGTCACTACACAACTCTGCCACTGCAATACAAAAGCAGCCGTAAACAATATATAAACAAATGCGTGTGAGAGGATTTGACCCAGGACTGTAATTTGCCGACCCTGTTCTAGACTTTTCAGCGTGATGAATAAAATATTAATGATGCAGATTAAACATAAAAGTAGTCATCACATAATGAACAACAACAAAAGAGGAAATATTCTTCCAGCATTTGGAACTATCATCCAATTTAGCAAAAAGCTGCTCATAGCATTGACAAATAAGTGAAATTCCCACATGTCTGCATTGTTTCATTTCTGCCTTTGTCATTAACCTAAATAAAAATATCAACTAATATTCATGTCAAAACTACACTCACTCATCAATGCAACCATAGGTTGGCTAAGGATACAAGAATTTGGCAAAAAAAAATAGATATGGGAATTTTGTGAGAATTGGATATTTTAAGTTTACAATAAAAAATACTGCATATTTTTAATTATTTGTAAATTGAATGTTACACATCCTATATATCAGAAAATACATAATAAATGTATATGTAATTTATAATATATGTATATATGTGTGGAGATATACATATATTAATATCTATAATTGTATATAAGATATTTATTATATATTTATATTTAAGTATATTATATATTTAATATATAGTATATTAATCTCATATATAAAGTTATATACATTAATAGTCATAGCAACCACTACAAAAACTATACAAAGAGATATGTTTAAAAATACTAGAAATAAATCAAGATAGAACACAAACAAACACAAATCTATGAGCTCCTCATGATATGAATTAGGTCCTAACTACCTCTACATTCTCAATGCCTGGCATAGGGTAGGAATATTGCGTTGTTAGGGTTGCCATAACAAAGTACCACGTTCTGAGTGACTTAGACAACAGAAACATATTCTCTTACGATACTGGAGGGTAAAAGTCCAAAATCAAGGTGTCAGCAGGGTTGGTTTCTTGTGCAGCCTCTCTCTTTGGCTAGCAGGTGGCTGTCTTCTCCCTGTGTCTTTGTGTCATCTTCTCTCTGTACTGGTCTGTGTCCTAATGGCCATTCCCTGGGGGACGCCAGGGCGCCAAGCTAAGTGCTAATACAATCCACTTGTTATTTCTGCTGCTTGTACATCTTCTAGCACTAAACAACGAGGCCAATTCTCCAAATGCCAAGGAGAGTCAAACTCAATCACCTTTTGAAAGTAACCCTTACTGATCCCCAAAGGTGAAGAAAAGCATTTAAGCATAGGTAGCCACCGCCCTGAGGAAGGCTTTTATTGTCAGGATATATACAGGGAAGAGAGTTTGTCTGGTCCCAAGACCTATGGTCATTTATTCTCAATTTTCCAGACCAGTACAACCATTACAGCCAGAGTCCTGATTTCAACTATGTAGTTTTCTTGTCTTCATATGTATCCTTGCCCAAATTTTGGCATCTGAGGAAATGGCAGTAAAAAGCCCGGATACCAGAATACAAAACCTGGCCCAAATCACTAAAGATGTCATCACCTGTGAAAATGAGTGCTTTGAAGTTAATCATCTCAATGGTTCCTTCAAGTTCTGAGATTGCTTGTCTTTAAGCACTGTGGTTTCTTAATAAAGAATTATGGCTTTGACATCTATATGTCACTTTATTCATTCATTCATTCATTTGATCACCAGTTAGTGAGCATTTACTACATGCCAGGCACTGTTCTAATTCCTGGGATGGTTTCTGCTTTTGTGAGGTTTACATATTAGTAAAGGAGATAGATGCTAAGTAAGTAATAATAGTGATGACGATGATAATGATTAAAAAATTATTTCAAGTGGTGTTAAGTGCATACAGCAGGAGGGGGGGAGATGATGTGACAGTGACTCAGGGGCTACATTAGCTCTTGTGCTAAGAGAAGTCTTATCCAAGAAAGCAACATGTGACCTGAGCCCTGAATGTCAAGAAGGATCCAACCATGTGAAGATCAGATGGGGGAGAAATAGCACATGCAAAGGCCCTGAGATGGGAACAAGAGTATTTAGAGGAACAGGAAAAAAAAGACCAGTGTGGTTCCCAGTATGAAAAGTTCAGCAAGTGTCAAGAATTGTATATTCTAACTCATGGTTTAGGATGACTTAGGAAAGGACAATTTTGTGTGTGTGTGAGAGAGAGAGAAAGAGAGAGAGAGAGATAAGGTCTCATTCTGTCACCCAGGCTGGAATGTAGTAGTGTGATCATAGTTCACTGATTAGCTCACTCGCTAATTTTTTTTAATTATTATTTTGTAGAGATGGGGACTCACTCCATTGCCCAGGCTGATACCAAACTCCTGGCCTCAACTGATCCTCCTACCTTGGCCTCCCAATGTTCTGGGATTAAAGGTATGAACCACTGTGCTCAACCTGGAAAGGACATTCACTCTTATAAACAAGTAATGCCTTCTCCATTATTTTTTTCATGAGTTTAGATTTTGATCACATCCTCTAACGTGAAGTATCCTGGTGGTTTTAGTTATCTCATGCCACTTCAAGTCCTCTTGATAAAAGCAGCTTTGTCCTTTTCAAGCCCCCAATACCTAACACTTTCTGAGCATGTCTCATGTGCCAGGCACTCTGAGAAGCACGTTACATGCATTATCTCCTTTAATCACCCCAACCATCCCATTAGTGTTGGCACTGTTGTCCCCATTTTATAGGCAAGAAAACTGAGGCTCTCAGAGATTAGGTGATTTGTCCAAGGTCACCCAAGCAAGAAGCAAGAGAACAGTGATTTGATTCACCTGGGCAGGTGCCCTGCCATTTTCGGCTGCACTATACGGGCTGCCATTATCCCCCACGTGACCTTTGACCTAAATCAGTTCCCACAATCATGGAGGATCTCAGGGAGTCCTCAAACCCTTCTAAGGTACCTTACAGATCTGCTAACTTACTGTTCCCAAAAGCCATTTGGGACCAGACCCACGATGGCTCCATCAGAGTCTCAAAGGAGGATTTTAATAAAGAGAGATGCCAGGATTAGAACATAAGGCTAAAAATACACCTGCCTCTTTTGGAAATCTTCCCCAGGTGATTTGGGTCAACAGCCAGGAAGAGGATGGGCTCATCCAGCCTGACCTCTCTAACACATGCAGCCTCTGCTGAGAAACTTTCAGAGACCAGGAGTTTATCACACCCAATTCTAGCCCTGAGATTGGGAATTTCTTTCTTTGTTGCCTGAACTCTGCTCTTCCCAAACTTTGGCTGCCTGATAAAACGGAACTCATCCAGTACCATATGGTTGAAAATTCTTACAACTATAAACCATTTCACATCGCATTTCCTGCAACTTTGTCTTGGATTTTGTAAGGAAATCAGAGCACCCGAGAGTGCAAATCACAAAACAGAAGAAGAGCATGTGTTGTTCCTCGTTATATCCACTTTGCAGAAAAGATCAAAGGGACAGAAAGAAGAGAGAGGTGGAAAGGAGGATAGGGGAGGAGACAGTTGATAGGGATAAAAAGAGAAATATGGGCTCTGGGGCTCCAACTTTGAAAACCCCACTTTCAATCTCACTCAAAAGAACAGCAGAGAGATCCATCCCTTAGCAAGAGCATGTTGAACTTCCATTGGCCAGAAAGATGCAGGAAAGTTTTAATTCTTAATGCACGAAAATTCCCCAGGAGCCCAAGAAGAGCTTTCTTGCTAGATTGTGATAGAAAGCCCACTCCTTCATGTATAATTGAAGACATTTAGGATGGCATTACAACCCTTCCTGCTTATACACGGAACTGCCTCCAAACCCTGGCTAATGCGCCGCTCTCACAGAAAGCTCTCTTAAGCAATTAAAAATGGTTAATTCTACTGCCAAGCAAGAGTGAGCTCATCCCAGCCTCTGGATGGGATTGCCACACACATTTAGGAGTTACTTCAAATGTGCTTATTCTTCAAACTTTTCTCAAACTGCACTTGCTGGATACGTAGGTAAGGCTCATTATTATTTTCTTTTTCAAAATAACAAAGGTAACAACATGAATGTCTTTGATAAGCAATTCCTTTTAATTTATCCAGTTAGTTTCTAATTTGCCAAGTGTAGGAAGTAAAACTGTATTATGTGTGGTCCCTAACCCTCGGAACAATTTGCTTCTGAATGTTTAATGCTAGAATCCCCATCTTCCACAAAGGAGACCTAATGAGTGGTTCATAGCACATACTTCCTGCACTGGAGTGTTATTTTGCATTACAACTGTGACATACACCATCTCCAAAAATGGTGGGGGGAAATGGTTACCTTATTAGGCTGTGTGGTTTAGAGCAGTGTTATTCAAAGTGTGCTTCATAGACCAGCAGCACCTGAGAGCTTGTGATCTTGCCCTCCAGGGGACATTTGGTGATATCTGGAGACACAGTTGGTTTTTGCAACTGGAGATGGGAGTGCTACTGGCATGCAGTGGGCAGAGGCCAGTGATGCTGATCAATATCCTACAAGGTACTGGACAACAAAAACAACAACAAAGAATTCTCCTGCCCAAAAATGCCAACAGACCTGAGCTTGAGAAACCCTGATTTAGATGAAAGTGAATTGGAAATAATGGGGTGGGAGAAGGAAGAGTAAAAAGAAATTCTTTCAACCTGATAAATAATAGAAGTAAAAGAGAGAGAGAAAAAAACAGAAGTAAACATTGGCATGAGAGACATGGAATTTGGATTGTGATCATGGGGGCTGTGTACCCTTTGGGAAGTTACTTACCCTCTCTCGATTTGATATTACACATCTATAAAATGAAGGGGGAAAATAACTTTAAGCCCAAAGAATGGAATTACTATTTACAAGGTTCTTTTCAGGATGGATGCATTATAATCTAGGCAGTAGTTCCCAAACTTGAGTAATCCATAGATCACCTTCATTGTGTTTGCCATATCTGAGTGCCATCTTTGCTATTTGAGATTTTACTTTAATTAACATATTTCATATGTTTAAACGTATTTTAAAAGGAAATTTTAGGTCACTAGCATTAGGTTAAAGCCACTCCTACCTGCCAAAACCAGAAGAAAGCACAATGAAAAGAATTCAGTGTTATTAAATTCTCGCTAAATATAATACCATTGTCTTCCCAGGACTTTTGAGCCTGAAGTCAGTCGTCTCTTCATCAAATGGGAGATTAATGAGGGTTAACGGGTTAAAGACATATTAGCACCAACTTGAGACTTTCTGAGCCACCTTCAGTGGTCTTACATTCCACCAGTGGGATGCATCTACACTTTGGACAATCATGGTATAGAGATTGAGTGGGCAAGCTTTGGAAATAGATCCATTTGGGTTCCATACTGAACTCCACCATTCATTGGCTGTTGGATGTTGGGCAAGTGACTTAACCTCACTAAGTCCCAGTTTCTCACTGGGAGTTAATGTCAGCACCTAGAGTATTGTGGTAGGCATCCTCTGGGCCCCCACATGTCCCCACCTTCAGGCATTCATGCCCTTGTGTAAACCCTTGCCTTTGAGTGTGTGCTGAACCTAGTGATTTGCTTGTAGCCAATAGAATACAGCAATAATAATGAAATGTCACTTCCAAGATTAGGTGGCAAAAAATCTCTCCCTCTCTCTCTCTTTCTTTCTCAATCTCTCTCTCTTTGCTCTCGTTCTGGAGAAACAAGCTGCCATGTTGTGCGTACCTTTATAGAGAGGCCCACATGGCAGGGAACTAAAGTCTCCACCAACAGTCAGCAGGACATGAGGCCAAGCCACAGCTCTGTGAGTAAGCTTGGAAGTGAATCTCCCCCCACACACACCCAAGGCACTAGCATCTAGAAAATTAGAGAGACTTTTAAAAAGAAGAGAAGATAGAGACTCCAACAGAAAAATTTAGAAGAGGAGATTGACAGACAATTTGCAGATAGGGAAACCTGAATGGCTCACAAGTAAATGAATAAATGCTAGAAAGGTCCTGCACAGCCCAGTTGAAC
>VBSM01003044.1:8461946-8482112 GCA_008086735.1 Cheirogaleus medius
TCAAGCTGGTCTCAAATTCCTGACCTCAAGTGATCCTCTCACCTTAGCCTCCCAAAGTGCTAGGATTGCAGACATGAAATACTGCGCCTTGGCCTCTTTCTGTTTCTTAAGCACTCTGAGTTCTTTGCCACCTCAGGGCCTTTGGACATGCCATTCCCATTGCCCGGAATGCTCTTTCCTCAGCTCTTTTCTGGCTTCTTATTAGTCATCAGATCTCTGCTCACGTGTCATGTGTCCCCAAGGAGATATTCTAAATCAGTCATGGACCCAGCAGGCCTCAATTGCCACATTTGCATTGGGAACATTAGACAAAGGACTATTTACAAAAGTGTGGGGAAGCACAAGGGATAGTACAGCCCCCCAGGAGCAAGAGGGGGCTGTTATCACTCTTGAGCCTGAAGGAAAGAGGGCAAGAGCACTCTAGAACACAAAGGAGAGCTCCATGGAGAGAGCTGCACTTAGAGGATCTGTGGTCTTCAACCCTGTGATTCACCCAGCTCAAGGCAACTCAGGAATTGTGGGGCCAGTGAGGAAAATACATTGACATCACTCTCCTCCCCACTCTCTTCTCCTGCTAGGACTCCCAGTTGGCCAAACCCACCTGAAACCAGAGGCAAGGAAGCCTGTTGATGTAGAGTAGGGAGTTGGCCAGCTTTTTCTAGTAAATATTGTCAGCTGTCCAACTACTCTGTCGTAGTCTGTTACAATGACTCAACTCTGCCATCGTAGCATGAGAAAAGCCATAGACAATAGGCATATTAATGAGTGTGGCTGTGTTCCAATAAAACTTTATTTATAAAAACAGGCAGTGGGCCATAGTTTGCTGGCCCTTGATGCAGAACATGCATGATGATCTTCTGGGGGAGAAGACAGGGCAGAGAAAGGTAGAGACTGGCCCTGGGGTTAAACAGAATACATCTAATTTTCCTTCCTGACCACCCCAACCTCCACTCTCCCAAATCACCATCACATTATCCTATGCTATTTGCATCATCACAAATGATAAGTATTTTATTTATTGTATCCATAAGAATAGGAATCATGGCTCTCTCGCTTGCCACTATATCTCTGGCACCCAAAATACTGTCTGACACAGGATAGTCCAATAAATATTTTTGAATGAATAATAAGGCTTAACTAACAGAGTGTGATACAGGTTGACAAAAATCCAGAGTATCCATCCTCCTTTTCTTAGGTGTGCCAAATGATATGCTCCAGACACAGGAACTGAGCTGTCGCTCTCCAAGGGCACACTTCAGTGCAATCCCCATCTACTCCATCTCAGTCTTCCTAATAACACCCTTTCCAGACCAAACCTGCTCATCCATCACCCCCCGTGCCTCTACCATCCATTACTCTGATTGCAATTCCCTCCTCAACTTTCAGCCTTTCAAGCCCTAAGTGGTTTGGAGTCCAGATTCTTTGGAAATAATTCTACTTCATGAGACTTCTCCCCCATCCTCCCAGTAGAGTTAGCAATAGAATACATGCTTTGAATGGCTCCATTTCATCCAATGTGGCCAAGGTACTTTCCTAGGCAGAGTGAGGAGGGAAGGAAGAAAGGACATAGGGCTTATGTGCTTCTCTAAAATTCCCTGCTTCCTTGTTTTTAACACAAAAGATGACAGATCTCCAAAATTATACAATAAGAGGAAAATCATGCAATTATCATAAAATTTTTGAAGTCATCAAAAATGATTGAGCAAAAAGTCCCCATGTAGGAAGAGTTTTGTATAGAGAATTAGTTTTTTAAAAAAAAAATCAAGACACAAAATTGTGCATATACTTTTATCATAACAGTAAGAAAAGTCCACAACAAGAACTACAATAGAACATGACAAAGGTCAAGGCTAGTATACTGGGATATGGGTAGTTTTTTTCTGATTTCCACCACCACTGTTATATTTGCTAATTATTATGAGTGGTTCATTCATGAGCTATAGAGATGGCCCAAGACACATCATTTGGCATCATTCAATCAGCAAGAAGAGTGACAAAATGGACACTTTCTTATGGAGGGCAAATGGGGAAAGAATTACACTCTAAGCTTATTTGAGTTTTACGTTCTTCTGTCCTGAAGTTGCTTCATTAAAAGTCATGGTTTAAAAAATTAACAATACAGAACCTGTTTCCCCCAATACTTCCTCTCCCCATTCTTGTTTTTTCGTTATTGTTGTTTGTTTGTTTTACCTTGTGAGAGTAACAGAGGTTTTAGAAATTGGAAAGGTAAATGGTTTTCTAATAATATTAGCCAAAAAGATACTGTTCTGTTGTAGCAAACCCCTGAGACCACAGTTACTTTATGACTACTAAAGCCTGGCACTTGAGACTAATGCAAAATTTGGCAGCAAATGCATTCGACCTCTTACTGTTTCCTAAAGATTGGACTCTCTTGCATTCTCACAGATCAGCAGTGTCTCTCTCTCTCTCTCTCTCTCTCTCTCTCTCTCTCTCTCCCCCCTCTCTCCTTTTATTTTGGAATTTTAATCATAGCTAAGATAGAAAAGCATAGATTTCTAGCACATGTTCATAGATTCAACCTCATTCCACTAAATATTACAGATTTAGGGATCCATTTGGCATTAGGAAGTTGTCATTTGAATCCGTCTCATGTGAAGCATCTCATTTCTATAGTTCATTGGATCTGTGGTTGTTTCCTTCACCTAAATTTTAATTTTACCTTTTGTACATGTCATACAACTTCTCAGTAAGCCAATCTGAGCTTTCTCTGTGCTTTCAAAGACTAACATCTACCCTGTAAGATCAAGAGTCAAAGAAATGATCATAAATGCAGACATTCAGGTACGAAAGATGTTCATCACAGCAATTTTTATAATAACAAAAACCCACTAAAAAATAAGATTAATTTCTAGCGATCAGGGCATAGTGACATAAGTAATAATCCACTTAATAGGAACTTATGCAGACTATGAAAATATCTGCAAAGAATGTGAATTGTCATATAACATTGAGTGAGAAAGAGAGGAAACAAAACTGTATGTTATCTCATTTTAGTGAAGCAAAATATATACATAAAGAAAGAAATACTTCCTTGTGTTTGTGGCAGTTACCATTGGGTGATACCACTTTTTATTGATGCTATTCTTCATTTTCTCACTTTTCTAGAATGAATATATATTACTTTCAAGTTTAGAAGTAAAACTTTTTTTGAAGATCAAAAAGGCAAGTTGCTATATTGGAATCTAGAAAGCTACAGTAAGTAAGCCTTTCCCCTCTTCTAGGCTGGCTATTACGAAGTTGCTCCCTTCTCTCTCTCTCTCTCTCTCTCTCTCTCTCTCTCTCATCTTACAGAGGGAAGGTATTGCCACATTATTAAGCAATCAGCCAGTAGGGTTCATCCAAGAGCAATAAACTGACCTCTCAAGAGAAAATTAGTGAAGCTCAGGAAATTAGAGCTGGAAACTACTACTGAGTGTTCTAATGCATCCCTCAAGAATCAGTGCCATATACATTACACTTTCTGGTGTGGGCACTTTCTTTTCTATTTAATTTTAAATGTTTCAAGTGATTGAAATTTCACTGCTACATTTCAGACCAGTCAACAAGCTATTAATCCATCTTCCCTGAGCAAAACATAATAACTCCCACAAACTTCAGAAATGTCCATCTAACTTTTTGGCCTAGACCTGCTGGCTGAACAAGTATCTTAGACCTAGTTCAAATTCTGGCTCCTCCACTTAGCTATAGGACCTTACATAAGTCTCGTTACCTATCTGATGCTAGGTTTCTTCCTTTGTAACAAGAAAAAACTTATTTACTTCCTGTCTTTACCACTAGAAAAGAAGGTCCACAAGGGCAGAGATTTTTTTTTTTTCCTGTTTGAGTCACTGCATTAACCCCTGCCCCCAGAACAGTGCCTGGCCCTTAGTAGGTGCTCAGTAGATAATTCATTGAATGAATACACCTACCTCACAAAAGTTACTGCAGGAATTAAATGAGATGATACATGTAGAGAATGCTTTGAGTGTAACATTAGTATTTAGTAAATGTTTGGTGATTCAGGAGTGTTGGACTGGTGTTGAACAGTTGTTTTCCTGGCAGAAGAAATAGTCTATGCTGAGTCAACAACCTCTTCCTTTGGATTTCCCTGCATGACACTAATGGGTTAGAGTGGACAGTGCAGTTCATAACCTTGAAAAACAAAACTTCATTTGGGACCCAAACCTTGGGTTTAGTTGCACCAACTAAATTAACCAGCCTCAGATAACCAATACGGCTCAAAGAGTACCCACTGAACCTTTTTATTGTTGATAAGAACCGGAATCAGAACACTGGCCATGGGGCTGGGAAAAAAAGAAGGTGGGATGAAGAGTCACATTTGAGATGGAATCAATAGGGTTTGATGAATAGTTCACACAGAGGCTGAAGGGAAGAGGAGAATGATGCCCCCAAGATCCTAACTTGGATGACTAAATGCCCAATGTATTCATTCAATGAATTATCTATTGAGCACCTACTAAGGGCCAGGCACTGTTCTGGGGGCAGGGGATACTGCAGTGACTCAAACAGAAAAAAAAAATAATCTCTGCCCTTGTGGACTTTCTTTTCTAGTGGTAAAGACAGGAAGTAAATAAGTAAACAAAAAAATAAACAAGACAATTGCTGACTGTGATAACTGTGATATAGGAAATAAACAGGGTAATGGATGAGGAATAAGAGGGTAAAGTCCACTTTAGATATGATGGCCAGGGAAGGCCTCTCACTGGAGGTTATGTGAGGTGGGTGGGTCCTGACAGATGAAAAAGAGTGAACAAGTAAAGAGTGGGGGAATCTTTCCCTGTGGAAGAAACAGCAGGTACAGTCGTGGGATGGGGAAAAGTTAGGTGTGTTTGAGAAAGGGGGGGAAAAGCCTATGTAACTGAAGGGCAGTAAGAAAGGGGAGTGTTGGCAGAAGAGGATTTGGAGAAATGAGTCAGGCTCATTGACCAAGGACCAAGCCTTGAGAAATAAGTTCTTGGGGAAGACAGTGAGTTCCCCTTTGACAGCTTGAGCTTGAGACGCCTGAGGGCATCTCCAAACAAAAGATTCAGGACCGAATCCTAAGAACTAGAGAAAATATTAGGATTTGAGAAACCTACCAGGGAGTGTTCTAAAAATGTAGATTTCTCAGGCACTAAAAATTACAGATTTCTGGGGTGCCACCTTGGGAAATTTTAATTCAAGTAGGTCTTGGTCAAGATCTGGAAATCAGTTTTCAATACTCCCAAGTAATTCCAGTCCATTCATTCAAGAAATATTTCTTGCATTCCTATTATGTGCCAGAACAATTCTAAGTGTTGGAAATACAGCTTTTGAATGGGTTAGACACCTAACAGTCTAGAGGAAAAAACAGACAATGAACAAGTATACAAATAAATTGCAATTGTGACACACACACACACAAAAAAAATCCAAGCTGGTAAATACAGGATAATTATGGGGACCTATGCTAGATAAATTCAGAGAAAAGACCTCCCTTTGAGGAAGTGACTTGAGCTGATGAGTGAGGAACAAGAAGGAAGAGCCAAGTAACAGTCTTGGAGAACAGCATTCCAGGCAGAGGGAACAGTCCATACAAAGACTTGGTTGAGAATTCAGTAGATGAATCTCATCTTTGGGTTATTCCCACTTGATTAATCAACCAAAATGGGGGAGAGGGCATGGTAGAGAACATACTATTTCATCTCTGTGTGTTCACCCAGCAACCTATACTAAGCACACACCTTGTATCAGGCACTGTGCTGGGTGCTGACATGAAGATGAGCAAGATAGTCCCCTCTCTCCAGGGCTTTGCAGTCCAGTTAGGGAGGCAGATAAACAAATAAGTATGGCCCCATGAGATAAGTGAGGGCATCCCAGACATTCAGTTCATGTTCTGAGAAAGCCCAGCAGATGATTAATACTTTCAAGTATGATGATGTAAGCAACTGTTTTTGAGTCTGTGCATGACAAAACTGTTTTCACGTCTTTGTGGTCCTGACAGCTCAGAATATCTGGATTTTTGGTAGAATATTTGAAACAATGGATATCAGGTTTAAAATACTATGTAATTGACTATAGTTCAGAATATAGGGGGAAATAGCGTCCTAATAATAGCTAACATTTATTGAGCATGTAGATTCACCTGGCTTAATGTGCAATCTCATACAGTCTTCACAGCACCCTTATGAGACAGGGTCTATTATTAGTCCCCTTTTTCAGATGAAGAGATTGTGACTCAGCAAGGTGAAGGGACTTTCTGGAAGTCACTCAAGTCAGAGGTGATGATTTCCCAGCTCTGACTGGGTTTGGAGCCTCAGTTCTGGTCCATATTGCCTCTCATGAATGGCTTAGACGCTGATACAATTGCTGCTGTCGACCCAGTTCCCAAAGGGGATTCCTCCCTCTTCTCCCTATCCCAATTATCCATCTGAGTTGTCTACCCCTGCCAGATCTATCAGCATTTCTCTTCAGGTGTCCCGTAGGTGGAAAAGTGGAGAGGAGAAGAACTCCTTGTTCCCACACTTGGGGAAAAGTGGAAGGTACCTGGACGTGGCGGTGCCCGCTGACTGGGTACACTGGGCTGCAGTCTCCCCAGCCCCGTGGAGTGGAGCTCGTTGAGAGTATTGAGAAGAGTTGAGGCCAAAGCTTAGCACCTGCCTCCTAGCCCACCTGGGTTGGGGAGGAATGATTGCTGGGGCTTCACATGCAAGGTCTGAGTAGAAGGGGCTGAGCCAGGGAAAACCAATGAAATGCCTCCCGAGCCAAACAATTAAGGTAAAATGTTGAAGTCTGTTGCCAACTGGATCAGGTGGGTCTCGTCCCATCTAAATGTATTCAGATTAAGTGGCTTTAAAACATGAGCTGGTCATCTTCAGCCCACAGGCTGGCCAGGTGAAACTTAAAAGGGCCTTCGCTGCCCTGCGCCTCCTCTTATTCCAGACTTCCCGGTGTGAGTCCGTGGGTCCGTCTGATGGTCTCCGGGTGTGTCCACCAGGGAGTGGAGTGTCTTCGTCTGCCATTCCCGCTTCTCAGGCTGACTGGCTCCCTCTGTCCTCCCCCCACCTTCCTCCCTCCCTCCTTGTGGGGAGGCTCTTGGCCCGGGTCCCTGAGCCTGGGCGGACGCTGGTGGAGGACGCAGCAGGGGTGAGGTCACGTCTCCCTTGAGCCCCGCGCCGCTGGCTTTTCAGAGCCTTGCAGCGAGCCGGCGGCCAGAGCCCGAGACCGCGCCGACAGTGCGCTCCTCCGTCCGGGTCTCGCCCATGTCTCAGTACGCCCCCAGCTCGGACTTCAAGAGGGCTTTGGACAGCAGTCCCGAGGCCAACACTGAAGATGACAAGACCGAGGAGGACGTGCCCATGCCCAAGAACTACCTGTGGCTCGCCATCGTCTCGTGTTTTTGCCCTGCGTACCCCATCAACATCGTGGCTTTGGTCTTCTCCATCATGGTGAGTGGATTAGGGCCAGAGTCCGCCCGGGAAGAGAGACCTGGCGGCTTTGCGCCCCTCCCGGGGACCCAGCGCGACTCTGCGGCTCCCTTCCTCACTGCCCCGCGCGCTAGGAGTTCTCTGCCCTCCGCACCTCCTCCTCACCTTTCTCAGGCCCTGGGGGTCTCCCCGAAACAATCAGAACCTCCCTGGTGGTGCTCAGAGCCCTGACCAAACCTCCCCACGCTGGCTTTCTTTTCCTTTCCAGCGCCCATGGTACGCGCTCTCTCCAAACCGAGAAAGTTCTTCCGTCGACTTTCCTGCTTCCCTCTTCCTCCTTTGACATTCCTAGGCACTAGCCCAGGTCCCCTCGACCCGCTTTTCTAGACCCCCCCAATGCGCGCCACCCTAGCCCATTCTCTGAGTGCGCGGGCTCTACGTCCCCAAAACTGCTGCGACGGTGCTCCAGCCCTGCAGCCCGGGACCGTGTCTCAGCATATGCTCCTTTCTCTCTTTGCTGCGGCGGGAGCACCGCCTCGGCCACTCTTCTAGGGTCCCCAGGTGATTCCCATCGCCCCCTCCTTGATCCCCAGGTCCCGAGCTTTGGCACGGCACGCTCTCTCCGAGCAGCAGATCCTTCTCGCTTCTTCCTACGCCCAACTCCCTTTCTGTGCCTCTCTCTGGCACCCGCTTTCCAGCGCGCCGGAGGCTGACTCACACCCGCTACCTCTCTCGCCAGCAAAGTACTTGTGCCTTTCCTTCGTAGTTCCTTCCCCATTTGCTGCGCACTGACCCTATCCCCGCCTCTCTCGGTGTCCCAAAGGGCTCCAGGCGCCCCATGCACCGCTCAGTCCTGCGCCCGCCCTGCGCCCGCCCGGGGTACTCCCAGGAATGCACTGGGGACTCCATGCTCAGCGCCACTCCGCGCGACCTCTGCGTGCCCCTCCAGGAGAGGCCGCTTGTGCCTCTAGTCTGCCTTTCAGGAGCTCAGCTCCGCGGCGCTCTGCAACCCTCATAGGAACTCCCCGGCGAACCCCACCAGGAGGGCGACAAGCGCCCGCTAGGTCCGCGCCTTATTGACTGGAGCAGCTGGCCCGCGGGTGGCAGCGGGGTGAGCTTCGGACCGGCACTGTCCCGGGACAACCCTTGCAGTTGCGCTCCCTCCCCCACCGGCCCACCTCGCCTCCGCTGGACAAGGGAACTCTCCGGCCGCAGACCGAGAGTCCCGATTCAGTTCGGTGAAGATCGCAAGCCACCCCTCAAGTCCCCCCCTACTTGTCCATGGCACCATATTCGCTTCGAGGGTTCCCACCTACTCCATTTGCACCGGCAAGTTGCCCCTTCCCAAACCTGGTTTGCAGGCTGTGTTTGCATCACCTTTCAAGCGAGCAGTTTAGACTGTCTGGGTTCAAATCCCAGGCCCACAGCTTTCTAGCTGTATGATCTCGAAAGTCACTGCATCTCTGAACCTCAGTCCCTTTGTAAAATGGGAATAACCATAGCCGTATTTCTTCGAGTTGGTGTGAGCATTAATGACTATAATAACTGTAAAGCACTTAGAACAGTGTCCAGCATGGTGGTATTATGGTATTATTATAAGATCTTTACTCAAATGTCATTTCTATTCCCTCTTCCTTGCTGCCTTTTGCAGAGAACTTCTCTCCATCTGATATAGTTTTATGTATTCATGAGTTTACTGTCTGCATCCCCTCATTAGAGTATAAGCCCTATGAGGGCAAGGATATTTGTTGGTTTTGTCTGTTAATGTATCTTCAGCACCTAGAAGAGAATCTGGCATGTGGCCGATGCTTAAATATTATGAAATGAATGAATGCACGAATGAATGGTGTCAATGAATCTCTATGTCTGCTTTACTCCTGTGCTGCTTTTTCTTATACCGAAGCCCTGGAAGCCATTGTACCGGTATCTGGTTCCTTAGGACCAACTAGCCAATTTCCTCCCTTCCTTCCTCTCCCCAGATATCCGGTCTTGAGGCATTTTGCAGAGAGGCTGGAAATGATGGTGCAGCCAAATTCTCCGGGCAGCAGCAGACTCTCTGGCTGGCACTGGTGCCCACGTTCTATCCTGGTTTATTAATGAAGCAGTCAATTCACCCTTTCCCAGTGCCACTCTGAAAACTGCCTGCACAGGCTTTATCCATCATTGGCCTGAGACGAACTAACATTCCAGCTGGTGGTGACAGGTTGGATACTAATGATGCCACTTGTTGTGCCCTGGGGGATGAGGTTTGTGCACGATTTGAATAGAAACCTCTTTTTCTAATCCCTGCATCCCCATTCCCTCCCCCAAGACTTTTTTTCAATAGCTTTATAGCAAGAGACCATTCTTGTGCCAGAACAGACACTGGAGACAGAAAGTTGACTATGGGCAAGTTTTATATTTCTTTAAAGCCTTGGTTTCTTTGTCTATAAAATGGGAATGTGAAAGCTGTTTTAAGTTGAACAAAAGTGTTATAAAAATGAAACAAAGTATATCGAGTTCCTAGCACTATGCTACATGCAATGATTGCCAGACAGATGTATAGATTTGGATCCCGGAGACCTCATGTTTTACACATGAAAACAAACAGAACACCAAATGCTAAAAGGTGCCTTCTACACTTTCCCTATTGCATTCTCCCTAAGGTGCTGGAAGTGTTTTCTCATTGATACAGTGTAGATCTAGGCTTGATAAGTTTTGTCACAAAGACTCTGAAGTCCAAAGGACAAAAAGGAAGAGGAAGGGTATGGAGAAGAAAGTTAGCTGACCAATTCTGTCAGTTTTGTGCTTCCTTTACGGTGTTTTGTGATGTTCAATCCTGGCTATTTTCAAATCTCATTTATCTGTAATTTATAGTAAGTTCAGATAGTAATGGTGCACCTGGGAATCTCCATTGGGGATTGGGCCATTCCCCACGGAGGCATTTGGAAATGTAGGGTAAGGGGGCATCTGTTGTGGTCTAGATGATTTGGGGTGCTGCTGGCTTTGAAATGGCCAAAGTACTAATGTCCTTCCATACTAGGGACTGTACCCCAATGAAGAATGGGCACACCCCCAATACCAATAACACCCCAACTAAGAAGCACTGTAAGACAACACAGATTGATGTAAACATGGATGGAAGATATTGACAAGGCTCAAAATAATTAGTTCGTAGAACAGTAAAAAGAGCCAGTAATCGCAAAACAATTCCATTGTTTATTAAACCAAGTCTGAGAAGCCTTTGATAAAATTCCAAAAGTTGGAGCAGGCGAAGAATAAAACTAGTTTGAAAAATACACATTTAATAAGAGTGTTCTTCAAGCTGTGGGCATCTGTGTTCTTTCCACCACCCCATGTGGACCCAGAGGAGTCCTGGGGTAATGAGGCAGTCTAACACAGTCTAACATGTCTTGTATCAAAATATTGGAGGGTCAGGCATTGTCAGTGGCAGGGACACAGAAGTGTTTGTTCCTTTATCTATTGAAAGTCTATTTGTTGAAAGTGCACTTAACCTGTACTCAGTTTGGGGGACACATATCTCAAGAATTTTCCCCCAGACTGGGTTATGCTAGCCCACATTGCACCTTTGTGTGAATTTGAATATGGCACACTTCCTCCACGCAGACACGGCCCTGCACCAGGGCATGCACGCAGCTTGGGAAGTGGAGCACAAGCTGGTTTTCAGGCTTCCTTCATCACGTTCCCACCCATCTCCAGCTCTCTCTCTTTATTCCATCTGAAAGGAATGCTGTAATTTCCTAATATGGGCTTCAATCCTGAAGAAAAAATGTTTGTTCACTCAACAAATATTTATTGGGCACCTATTATGTGCAAGGATCTGTTCCAGGCATTCCTTTATCTCTATCAAGTGGTAGCGAAAGTTAGCAAGATCTCTGCCCTCCTGGAAGAAGTGAGGTTCCAGGCAAGTTGCAGGAGTGTTAGCAAATTCAGGATTAATTCACCATCTATTGGTTATGTAGCTGGAATTTGCTACCTAACTCAGGAGACTGGAGTTGAGTCCATGCCAAGCCTCAATTCTTGATGACATCATGATGTAATCATTTGCACAACTGAGCTAATTGGTTACTCTAATCATCGAGGCAAAATAGCCAGTGACTTTTGATTGGATGGTTTATAAGCTTTCATCAGAAGTTTTCCCTCACATGTACAGAACCCATCTAGAGACAAACTATTGAGGTTCAATTCCTTGTCTCTTATTTGCTATGGTTGTGATTTCATGCAAGTGTCTCGATCTTTCTGAAGCTTGGTTTTTCCACCCTGTAAAATGGCAATTGTGATAGTACTTACCCAAGTACAATTGTGGAGATTAAATGATAAAAGTTAAATGTTTTCAACTTCCTAGAACACAGCTAGAACTCAATAAGTCTTGATAATGATGATGGTGATGGTGTACATTCTAGGGACATAGACTACTACATTTTCCAATAGCAGTTCTATGTTTGTATTGAGATGAGCAAATTTGATAAGACTAAAAACAATGACCAGTAGACATGTTGCTCGAATAAATATTTGTTGCAGCCTGAGGGTAAATATCAAGGCAGCCAGTCACACAAACCCAGAGAAGACACAGTAATAAGGAACAGTTAGTCCAAAGCCTTTGTCACAAGCCATTATCTGGTCGTGGGCTAGCACAGTAAGCCACAGCCCTGCCCTAAGCCTGAACACACCTGCTCTGGAAGATAAGGTCAGTTGCCAGAAAGAAAGTAAATACTCAAAAGATGAAAGAGGCCAAACTAAGTATTCTTTCCATCTGATCCAGGCTCCACCAGCAGTTGCAAGCAGACTTCAGTTAGTTCAGAGGGAAGTTGGTTTTTATGTTTTTGTTGTTGTTGTTGTTGTTGTTGTTGTTTGGTCTTGGGGGGTTTGTTTTGGTTTGCTTTTTGGTGAACTTGAAAATAACAGGTCTTGGTCCAGGCAGCTGGCCCTCTGGGTTGGAGTTCCAAGTGCTGACTGCTATTCATTGGATCCTTCCATGTCATTTCTCTTAATGTTCTCTGGCTCTTTCCACAAGAATGTCACCTGAGAAATGGGACATTAATATTATAGACTCCTGCAACTTATTTCTTATGAATTTCTGTGCTTGAAGCTCTGAAGAGCACTCGGATAGTTCCAGATGATAAAGACCTTCTCTGAAGTGTGTCATCTTTTGAAGGCTGTGTTCAAGATACCCAGAGATTTTGCAGATATGCATGCCACCCAAGGGGCCCTGCCTTGTCAGCTACTTTCATGAGTTTCACAGCTGTGTGGGAGAGGGTGGCCACTGACATTTGGTATTTGAAAATCTAGAATCTAAACTGCTGTGAGGGTCCTTTCAAGCTTAGATGGTTGGAGATACAGACTCCATCTATTTCAAGATGTTAATCTGTGTGTTCTTACCAAAGAAAATACATTTTAAAGGCAATCTGAATTTTAAAGGCTGTTATAGATGAAATGCTATAATGGCTGGACTGGTCATCACATAATGTGGGGAGAGAAATAAAACAAGATTCACCACTAATGGATAGTTGTTGACGCCGGGTTATGGCATCATGGAGAGTTATTTTATTATCCTGTTAATTTTTGTATACATTTAAAAATTTTCCATAATAAAAAGTAAAAAGAGGAAAGAAAGAAAGAAAGAAAGAAAGAGAGAAAGGGAGGGAGGGAGGGAGGGAGGGAGGGAGGAAGGAAGGAAGGAAGGAAGGAAGGAAGATAGGAAGATCAGAAGGAAGATCCAGATAGAACATCCTTTCCAAAGTCATTAAACACTGCCCAGATGAATGGCAGGAAGACAACAAGGCAGCAGCTATTAAATGAGTTGACCAAACAGGCCATGATTGGGGCATGGAGTTTGTCATTAATTAATAGGCAAACTATTTCTGATTTATAATGTACAAATATTAATGATGACTTTGGAGGATGCCTTCAAATACTCATCAAGGGAAGGCCAGGTAGGACTCACATCCTAGAACAGTACTTCTCAAACTTTCATCACCTAAGGATCTTAAAATGCACTTAAAATTCTACTCTTCTCTCAAGGCTTATGTGGGAAAAAAAAAAGTCACCACCTTCATGAAGCCTTTCTTGATTGCCTCCTCTGTCTCTCACCCAAGGTCCCCCCACTATATTCTGAACAGATGTCCTCTCAGATTATCTTTACTTCCCTGTGCTGACTTGTGTATGTGAACCCCTTGAGGTTGCACTGTCAGCCCCAGCACCTAGCACACTGGCAGGCACACGACATGTAGCGAATGTTTGATGGGTAAATGAATGAATGCATGAATAAATGGCTACATAGGCATATGTCTGCTCCTATCTTTGTCTATGAGGATTCTCTTCCCTTCTCCAGCTGTGTTTAGCATTTCTACCAAAACTTTTTCGGAAAATATCCGGGAGACCCAGGCAAATGCCAAGGATCTGTTCCCAAGGGTAAGTTTCCTGGCTAACCCAGAACTCACTGATATCCTTACCCTGCAGACCAGTGGGTCCACATTTGCAAACTAGTCTGTATTCTCAGCTTGCTAGTTCAGGACATGACACTCTTCAGTTCAAAGCCCCTCATCCAAAATCTGAGCCTGAACATACCCGAAAAACTCCAGTTCTGCAAGTTCAGGAATTAAGCTAGAATTTCCAAACTGTGCTTCTCAGATGCCTGGTTCTGCCTAAGGTTAACAAATTTTACCAAAACAGGTGCAGGGGTGAGGATGGATGAAATTGAGAAGTCAAGTGCTAAGTTAAGCAAAAGTAAATTGTTTCCTTTCGTTTGGAATTTTTCAGAGCCTTCGGCTTTTAATGGAACAGTCCAGCATAGGGCATTTACCAGGCATGTTTCACACCATCCTTTGATCATAAGGCTAATATGCCACAGAAAACATTTTGGGAAATACTGTTCTCAATGGTTCCTTGGTTCTCCCTTTAATAAGGAGAGCCACTGTCGCTATGGTGGTATTGCAGAGTGCTCCAGCCCTAACATTCTTGCTTTGTAGACCCGCCTCTTCCCCTTTCTTCCAACACAGGTGTTTTTGATGAGCCTGGCTTGGTGACTTGTGCCTGTAATCCCAGCGACTTGGGAGTCTGAGACGGGAGGATCCCTTGAGCCCAGGAGTTCAAATCCAGCCTGAGCAACATAGGGAGACCCCTGTCTCCAACAATTTGTTTTAATTTTTAGAAATTAATGACTCTCCCTAGCCGAACTTTTGCTGATTTTCTTCTTCCCGCATTCTCTTTTTTCCCATAGGTGAAATTCAGAAACTTGTCTTTCTGTTTCCTTTATCCCCTATATCATATCTCCTATTCCTCAAACTGAAGGAGACCTCCTATATTTAAATCCCTCTTCCAGTAATTTTATTTGTTCTTTGCTGTGGGTAATTTTTATAGCGGCGTGGGATTGCTATTATTGTTGTCATTATAACATTCACACGTGTGTTTACTTTTCAAAGCATTTTCATATTGACACATTCACTTGTTCCTTGCAGAATCCCAGCAAGGTACATAAGAAAGCTGTCTTTATATATCCTTGAGAAAACTGAGACTTTCTGACAAAATCAAACATGACAGTCCTTGTCCCCATGGAGTTTACATGCTAGTCTCTTGAAGCATTTATAATCAGCTGGCTATGCCTTGCCCTGTGATGTTAACAAAAGAATAGAACTCTGATGTCCTGAAAGCTTTTTCTTTCAACAGACTTACCCCATCAATATAAGAAGCATCATATAAGACACTCAATCAAGCCTGACAGAATTCCTCCCTAGCTTTTGACTATAATGACAGACAGCCAAAAGGACAGTTCTCACTTGTCCTTGAAGATAATTATGGGGAGAAAAAGTCCAAAAGCCCAAGATGCAGACAGATGAGCATAAATGAATGAATAGTAATGAAGAAGAAATGCATCCTGTAATCTGGAAGCCCAGTCTTAGAAGTCCCAGTACTACCTTTAGACATAGAAACTTATGAGCAAGCAAAATCTAAATAAGAAAGTCCAAAGTCATCTGAAAATTCAGGTGTTATCACTAAAAATACTTACTAAGTGCCCACATACAGCAAGCATTTTATAGAAGCCTGCTATCTAGGAGTTTGAGATCTAAAGCAATATTGATCTTTGATGTTCTTAAACCTGGACAAAAATATCTTAGACTAGACTATGTTCAGGCATAGATGTAAGTCTACAGGTGGCAGGAGGGTGGATAAGGTGGAGGGGGAGAGGAAGAGACAGAGACAGAAAGAAACAGGGAAAATGAATTGAATGAGACAAAGAAAGAGAAAACCTCACTTTATCCTCACTGGCCAAATATATACTGGAAATAAAGGAGTGAAGAAGATGAGGATGGCTTTGAAAGAGAGAAGAGTTGGTTTAAAGAAGAGGGAGCACATTCCAAAATTAGGATTTCAATATTGACAACTCTACAGATCAGAATATTGGCATATTCACAATAGCAAATAAAATTAAACATACCAGAAACAAACTTAGAAAACATGCAAGATCTGTACAAAGAGAGCTTCACCAAGAGATTAAAATTTAAAAACATTAACTAAATGGAGAGGCATAATATTACATATTAGATGTTCATTCCAGCATTAGGTACAAAGTAAATTATAAAATGAGTTGTTATAATAAACATGAAGCATGGTGCCTAGCACAGAGTGACTGCCTAATTAATATTTGATGTTGCTGTTATAAATATAAAAGAATTGAAATGAATATACATGTTGATTCAACATAGGAGATAGACTAAGTTATAATACATCTGTTTATCACGACTATTATATAACTGTTAGAATCATGCTTTTGAAGAATTTTTATCATACAGGGAATTGCCTGCTTAGGGAAAAACATCAAACAGAAAAATAATACAAAATACAAAATTGTATGTACAGTGAGATCCCACATTCTTTATCAGTTAAAAGTATCCACATACCCATATACATGTACTCACATGAACTGGTACATGGAGGAAGTTCTAAAATGTCTACACTGATTTTCTCTAAATGGCAGGATTATGGAGAATTGCAATGTAAAAGTTAAGAGCACAAACTCTATTATCGGGCCCACCAGGGTTTGAATCCTGGCTCTACTGCTTACTGTTATGTGACATCGATCAAATGACTTAACCTCTCTGAGCCTCAGCTTCCTAATCTGTAAATTGGAAACAATATCATCTACCTCAAAGGGGTTGTTGTGCAAATTAAATGGAATAGTACTTGATAAATTTTGGCTACTGTCATTTTAAATATTCCTATAAGTTTTTAATATCTTCCATATTTTATCTTAGAAATGTTAGACCTCATTTCTATTCATAAATCGGCACTTTTCTAAAGATGATAAAAAGAAAAAAAATCTTCAGCAAGAAGGAAGAGGAGTTAGTAATTAGGTGCATTCTTCACCACCCCAAAAAGTGATTCTTGCCGTAAATCATATATTCTTCTCGAGCTGAAATGGTCAGCTCTCCAGTTAAGACAAATGATGTTTTATTCTGATCTGTTATTATAATCTTGAAAATCTCAAAAGACAGAGAACCTGCGGGTTAGCACAGTTCCTGCCATAACACAAATGCTTGGAAAGGGTCTGCAGTGTTGTTGTTGTTGTTCCAAATTTCAATGGTTTTTTTTGAGACAGAGTCTTGCTCTCTCACCCCAGCTAGAGTGCAGTGGTGTCATCATAGCTCACTGCTGCCCAGGGTGGAGTGGAGTGGTGTCATCCCAGCTCACTGCAACTTTAAACTCCCGGGCTCGAGTGATCCTCCTGCCTCAGCCTCCCCAGTAACTGGGACTACAGGCCCGAGCCACCACACCTGGCTGATTTTTTCTAACTTTGGTAGAGACGGGGTCTTGCTCTTGCTCAAGCTGGTCTTGAACTCCTGACCTCAAGCGATCCTCCCACCTTGGCCTCCCAGAGTGCTAGGGTTGTGAACGTAAGGCATCGTGCCTGGTCCAGAAGTACCTCTTTCTCTATCCATGCAGACGCTCACCCCCACTAATTTGGTTAGTGACCCACTTTTTGGTTCTGTCTCCCACCCACATAGAGGGCAGCTGGTGATGCACTCCTGAGACAAATTCTTTATGTTTCTGAAGGACACGTGGCTCTTAATCTTTTCCCTTGAGCTGCACTATTTCTTTAGTAGGTATCTACCAAAATAAAGAAACAGCAGGCACCAGAGAGAATGTCTCCATCACTTCAGATATCCTCCCAAAATTCTCACCCCACATTGATGTTTAATTGTGGCAAATTCCAAGGCCCATTTTCTTTTTTTCTTTTCTTTTCTTTTCTTTTCTGTTCTTTTCTTTTCTTTTCTTTTCTTTTCAGAATATTACGGGGGCACAAATGTTTTGGTTACATGGATTGCTTGTGTACTGCTTGAGTCAAAGTTGTAACTGTGCCCATCACCCAGATAGTGTACATCGTACCTGTCAGGTATGATTTCACCCACCTCCTCTCCCCCCCACACACCCACCTGCATGATTTCTTTTGAGTTTTACTTCCATGTGTATATATGAGTGCTGATCAGTTAGTTCCAATTTAATAGTACATGTGGTGTTTGTTTTTCCATTCTTGCTATACTTAGTAGGATGGTCTCCAGTTCCATCCAGATTGTTGCAAAAGGTATTAATTCATTTTTTATGGCTGAGTAGTACTCCGTGGTATACATATACCACATTTTATTAATCCACTCATGAATTGATGGGCACTTGGGTTGTTTCTATGTCTTTGTGATTGTGAATTGTGCTGCAACAAACATTCTAGTGCACATGTCTTTTTAATAAAATTACTTTTTCTCCTTTGGGTAAATACCCAGTAGTGGGATTTCTGGATCAAATGGTAGTTCTACTTATAGTTCTTTGAGGAATCTTCATGCTGTTTTCCATAGAGGTGGCACCAAAGCCCGTTTTCAATGAGAAGGGAAATGAAGGAGACCAGGGGAGTGGCAAATGGCCTTCTGCGGGGCCAAAGACAGAGCAAGGCTTGGTCACCAGCCTCCTCTCCCAGTGATAGCCATCCCTGGCCCCTGCCACCATGGTAGGAGGCTGGCTGGGGTGGCAGTTGGCTCTGAGTTTTAAAGAGAAAAGCTGGGTGAGAGAATTCAGATGAGGGAGGAGGGAGTTAAAAGCCAACATAAAGAAGCATCACTTGGGTGTGGAACCCTCAGAAAAGGTTCCACAGCACCTGGGGAACTTTCTACACCATTCCTCAAGGGTAGAAAGCAGGGAGGGAGGTTCTCCCACATTCATTCATTCGTTTATTCATTTAACAATTTCTGGACACCTACTGTTATGCCAAGCACTGTGGCAGTCCTGGATAAATGCCAGGTTTGTACAGCTGACAGTTGGGGTTCTCAGTGACTAGAGTCAGCCTACATGTTGGGTCAGAGAATTCACCGCTCTTCCTCCCTTCCAGAATTCTGAGCCAGTTGAGAAATAAGACACAGAAAACAAACAGATGATCTGTTTGGAGAGTGTGGCTTCCAATCCACAGCCAAAGGGGCTTGCTGACACTCTGCCCTGAAATTGAACAGACTTGCCCATCCCTCCATGGGCAGTACAGGACAACTACAGCCCACAACGACCCCCTGTATGTGCAATGACACAGTCATGGTACCAGCTGTCTAGGAACTTATATCCAAGCGTAGGGAAGACAGGCCACACAAGTTATCAAATCAACAAGGTCATTTCAGAGAAGAGAATCAACAGGGAGGCATGTGAGAGAGGTTCTACTTTAGAAAGGACGATCAGCAAAGGCTGAAGGATGAGAAGCCAGCCCTAAGAAGATCTGGGCAGGGCCTGGGAGTGCAAAGGCCCTGGGGTGGAAATAAGATTCCAGGGCCATATGCTATGTCATCTCTGTCATCCACTTAAAATGATTTTAACTCCCCCAGGGAGGAATCCTGGGATAGACCACATAGGAGAGAGCTAGGGTGTCTGTTACCCAGTGGGGCATTTCATAGGAGCTCTTAACAGAATAGTACTTTGCTCTGGTCTCAGTCCAACCTCCCCCCTCCTCCACCATTTGGCACCAATTCTTTCTTCAACCTTCATTGCAAACTTGAAACAATTATTACTCAAAGCTAATTCAGTCATTGAAGAAGCAGGCTTTATTTTTGTCTGGGGTCTGACTTCCCTAGGCATTAGTGACATGTGAGTTTCAGTGGGGCTTACGCTGACAAGCAGTAGCCCTGGCTTTACTGGTTCTCATCCCTCTCTGCTAAGTTGACTCCCTGGAAAACTCCCTTCTCTATTTCTAGGGGGTGTTTCTCATGTGCTCACACAAAAGTCTAATCCGCTGTCACACCGGAATGGCTTTGCCACTGCTTCCATTGGGCGCTGGGGTAACTGTCAGGCTCCCCTAAGCTGCCAGGTACCACCTGGCATCCACATTAGGGATCCACGTTAGTCCACTGGACACTCAAGGTTCAAAAGATCTGTCACTGCGCCTTGCTTCTTTACCAAAAAATAAAAGAGCATACAACACAGTGGCTTTTAGTAAATTCAAAAGGTTGTACAGCCATCATTACTATCTAATTCTAATAAATTTTCATCACTCCAAAAAGAAACCTCATACCCATTAGCAGTCACCCTCCATCCCCCCAGCACCTGGCAACCTCTAATCTATCATCTGTCTCTTTGAATTTACCTATTCTGGATATTTCATATAAATGGAATCATACATGATGTGATCTTTCATGTCTGGCTTCTTTTACTTAGTGTAATGTTTTTGAGGTTTGCCCACGTTGTACCATGTATCAATGCTTCCTTCTTTTCTTTTCTTTTTTTTTTTTGGCTTTTGTTT
>VBSM01003044.1:8482212-8503829 GCA_008086735.1 Cheirogaleus medius
ATAGAAGTGGAGATAGTGGGCAACCTTGTCTTGTTCCAGTTCTTAGTGGGAATAATGCTTCCTTCTTTTCAAGGCTGAATCATATGCTATTGTATGGATATTCCACACTTTGTTTTTCTATTCATTCATTGATGAACATTTGAGTTGATTCTCTTTTGGGGGCTCTTATAAATAATGCTGCTATGAACATTCAGGTTCAAGTTTTTTGTGTGAATGTATGTTTCAGTTTTCTTAGGCGTATACCAAGGAGTGGGATTTTAGGGTCATATGGTAACCCTATGTTTAGCTTTTTGAGGAACTGCTAGACTGTTTCCAAAGTGGCTGCATCGTTTTAAATTCCCAACAGCTCTGTATGAGGGTGCCAATTTCTCTACAGCCTCAATAACACTTGTTATTTATTGTCTGTCTTTTTTATTCCAGCTTTCCTAGTGGGTGTGAAGTGGTATCTTTCTGAGGTTTTGTTCTGCATTTCCCTAATGATGAATGATGTTGAGCATCTTTTCATGTGCTTATTGGCCATTTGTATATCTTCTTCAAAGAAATGGCTATTCATTTAAAAATGAGCCATTTTTAAATGAGTTGGTCATCTTCTTATTGTTGAGTTGTCAGAGTTCTTTATATATTCTGGATACAAATACTTTATCGGATATACCATTTGCATATATTTTCTCCCCTTCTGTGGGTTGTCTGGGGCTTGCTTCTTTCACTGCTTGGTGAACCTTGCTGGAGAGGTATGATTATGTCTTGCAGAGTTTTTAGTGAAACTGCCTCCCATTTCCGCTTGTAGTCACTCTCTCCTTTGAACACTGGGCTGGGGACAGATTCAAAGGCAGACACCATGTTGGTTCAGGCTCTGCACTCAACTCCTGAGTTTGAATCCCAGCTCCCTCCCTTACCCCAACTTCTCTGAGCCTTAGTTTCCCCCACTTATACTATGAAAATATTAATGTCAATCTCTTGGCATCATTTCCAATAATAAATGAGAGAATACCGGACCCCTTTACATTCATCATCTCATTTAAGCCTCACAACCAAACTGTGCTGTAGATAGTATTACCCTCATTTTACAAATGAGGAAAACTGAGTTCCATAGCCTTCACCACAAGGCCTTATTTTCTTTTGGGTTTGGCTGCTACCATATTAAAGATCCATATATCTATCTTATAACATTGTCTGTAATAAAAATGGGGCATACTGTAATTCACATGCGTTTACATTTGTGTAAAATATTGGCAGCTATGGGGAGGGGTGTTCCCTTTAAAAGAAAATTATCAGTAACCCTGCCTTATGAAATAAAGGCTAAATAGCCTATCAATTCCTCCCCACCACAGGGTTTGGTCTTATTTCTTTCCTAGCACTTCTCCCTGCTTGAAATTTCAATTTTTAATGATGTGTTTGAGTGCTAACTGTAAATCTCCTTCAACTCTTTGAGGGCAGGGACTTTGTCTGATTCATACCTGGCTGGTAGCCCCAGCACTTACCACAAAGCCAGTATAGAGTAGTAGTGGCTTAGTTCTTAAGGAATAAACAAATACACAGGGAAAGTTACCTACCATGTGTTAGTTGTTTGGGAAATGTCACGTTGGACCTACTATTTCCCTCCTTATAGCTGAAAATAGACAATAGTTTCCATTTAATACATGTTGGCGATATGCCAAACACTATGCTAAGATCTTTCAGTGTATTCATTCATTCAATCTGCCTGGAAATTCCAGGAAGTAGGAACTTCTTTTATCATCACCCCCATTTATAGAAGCAGAGACTAAAGCACAGAGAAGTTAGGTAACTTGCTCAAGAGACTACAAGTAGATAGCAGAACTGGAATGGAATCCAGGCAGACGGATTCAGAGCCCACATGCTCAACCACCATGGCACTGTACCTTTCAGCATGAGGGGGAAAGAATCTCAATCTCCAAGGCCAATGTTAGGTTATAGTCCCTAAACACCAGTATCATGAAAGATTCCCCACTTTATAAAACAATTGGAGGATACAACTATAGCACTTGCCTTTGAGAAACCTAAGACCCAAATGAAGTCCTGTCCACAGGACTCACACAAAATTAAGTGAAAGCTACAAGATTAATCTAATCTTCCAGATATGTAGATAGACTGATTTTTAGTAGTATGGAGGACCAAAAAAAAAAAATCAGGCCAGGCGTGGGGCTCACGCCTGTAATCCCAGCACTTTGGGAGGCTAAGGTGGAAGGATCACTTGAGGCCAGAAGTTCAAGACCAGCCTGGGCAATATAGTGAGACCCTGTCTCTACAAAAAATTTCTTTTGAAGTTAGCCAGGCATGATGGTTCACACCTGTAGTCCCAGTTACTCAGGAGGCTGAGGTGGGAAGATTGCTTGAACCCAGGAGGTTGAGGTTACAGTGAGCTATGATCACACCACTGCACTCCAGCCTGGGCAACAGAGCAAGACCCTGTTTTGAAAGAAAAAAAAGTTCAGATAACTAAGAATTAATCGCTTTGGGATCACAGAAATAGAGCTTCATCTGCTTGGTCAACCGAGCATTCTTTTTCACACAAGCAATCATCAACTGTCCAAATGGCTAGATATTTGGGCAAACTCATAAGAAGGCTGTTTCCAAACAAAGCATAGGAAAAGGAAACCTGGGGCTATATGAATTTTATTCCTTCTTATTGGAAATAAATATTAGGGTAATGCTAAATGTCAGACCCTCCACTAGACACCAGAAATAGAGTGATGAGTAAACTGAGACATAGTTTGTGCCTTCGTGGAACTCATGGCTGGGTGGCAGAGACACTCACTCAAAAGTCAGCAGGCAACTGAATAAAATAACTGTGACTCATCAAGAGCCATGAAGGAAACAAAAGGGAGGCTGAGTCAGAACTTAGTGACTATGGTCAGGGGACCCACTTAAAATGGGGGGGCCTGAGAAGGCTGTCCTGAGGAAGATGACATGTATAATAATAAGCCCAGACCGGGAGACTGAGCAGGCACTGGCCACGTGAGACAGACATGGAGCAGAGGAAATGACCTGGGCAAGGAGAGGGGACAGGAAGGGGAGGCAGTGAGCAAGGAGGTATGCAGGGGCCAGCCCTGCGGAGTCGAGAAGGGCAGAATGAAGAATGTGAGTCTCTTCAAGGGCAATAGGGAGCCAAGGAAGGGTTTACAGCTGAGGCCACACAGTTGCTGTCCCATCCACCCACACATGTGATCTGTGCTGTGTTCTCATAGGGCATTATCAGATATCAGGAACTGTTCAAAAAGCTGCTTTACACTAAGATGTCACTGGCTGCTCAGGCTTTGCTCTGTCACCTGTCCCAGGTAACAGCAATATGCCTTCTGTGCCATCCCAAGGAAGAAGGGGATATAAATGGCAAAAACTCTTGGTTTTCACTGAGGTCTTTTTTTCTTAGCACTAGGCATGATCATAAAGTAAACAACTGGCCAAGAGGAATATGGAATGTACAAAATTATATTTAATAGCTTGTTTACTGTCATCTTCATCAATCAGCATATGACATAATAATAATAATATCAATAATAGCTAATGCTGATTGATGCTATTTCCCAGGCACTGTTCTAAGCCTTTTACATGCATTAATTCATTAATCCAGAATAATCAGGAGGCTAAAATAAAAAATAACTGACAGTGTCTTCCCATTGTTATTATTTTGTGTTTGGGGACTAATTTGCACCAGGGTTGGGAATCACCAATAGAGTTTTACCTACCGTCTACACTGGCAGCAGCCCCATAGGTGATATTGTCTCATCTTGGGTATCATGTGGGATGTAGCAAGAGTTCTGCTCTAAAGACCAGAGGGAAAGGATGAAGTCCTTTCCATATTTTCCTGGCTTTACCAATGGTGTGAAGTGTCACAAATTCCTATAATATTAGACCCATCAGTATCCAACGCCAGTTATCAAAGTTTATGGGGTCATTCTGGTCTCTTCCTCTTTGAGGTGTGGATGCTGGGAATTGCTGGTACCTTCTGAAAGGTAGCCAGGAGTCTCCACTGTCTCACAGCTGTCTTGTAGCTCCCTGCTGCAGCCGTCTTGAGGTTTAGCATAGAAACTGTCACCCTTACTTCTGGCCCCAGACCAACTTTCCTTCTGTGGGTCCTTAGGTATCATGTATCCATCCAGGGAAGGGGTGTATAAATAAGTTTGAAATGACCAGATGCAGTGACCATGACATCATTAGTATTTACTATAGGAGAAAGGAACTTGCCCACTTCTCTGTCAAAGTGTGACCTTCACTGTCTCAGGGCACCTCACCAAGACCTGGCAGCTCTTATTAGTTTTTGTAATGACTGTCACATTTTGCCAACATGAGCCCATGCCCAGAGAAAAGAGAAAAGGCACTGCAGGAGAATCTTGAGTGGCTTATAAAATGTGTGACCAGAACCCATTTGTTCTGTAGTCTCATAAAGGTTCATTTGCATCACAAAGGAAAATAAAACCTGGAAAGAAACGAAAGGCCCTGCCTTTTAACAGATTATACTTTGCAGGATGAACAGAGATAGCAGCTGGCTGCTTAGCACCTTAATATAAAGTTGGTTGGTTTATGAAATTATGAGATCTATAGCTTAGAAAGGAGCTCCAGGCAATGTCCAAGTGCCACAGATATAAGTGAAAAGACAGGATTTGGGGGAAGAGTGTGACTTATAAGGAGTAACAGGGGGAATTTCTTTGTGATGATGGTACAGTTCTAGATCCTGATTGTGATCGTGGTTACTGAAATCTACATGGGACAAAATCTCATAGAACTATACACGTACAAACATAAAAGAGAACTTGTAAAAACTGATGAAATCTCGATAAGGTCTATACCTGAATGAATGGTTGTGCATTAATGTCAGTAGCCTGATTTTGACAAAATACTGTGGTTACATAAGATATCATGAGGGATCACTAGGTGAAGGGTAAATAGGCAGTCTGGATACTATTTTTGCAATTTCTTGTGAACTTTAAACTATATAAAAATAAAAGTTATAATATTTTTTAAAAGATAATGGACTGGAAGAAAACTTTGCAAAGATATAACAGATCAAGGAATATTATCTACTATAGTATTCAGTATAGTTTCCACTAGCCACATGCAATTATTGAGCACTTGAAAAATGGCTAGCACCACAGGTTTTCATGATAATATTTTGGACATGTTGGATTAAATAAAATACATGTTATTAAAATTAATTTTACCTACTTATTTTTGCTTTTTTCATGTGGCTACTAGAAAATTTAAAATAACCTATGTGGCTCCCAATATATTTCTATTGCACAGGGCCGATCTATAATATATAAAAAGTTCCCACAAATCAATAAGAAAAGACAAACTAGTAGGAAGCTAGACAAAGAATGTTGGTATATAATTCATCAAGAAGAAATGTATGTGATTAATAAGCATTCATTCATACACACATTTACTCATTCAACAAATATTTATTGATCTTCTACATTCCAGGCACTATGTTAGTCACCAGGGAGAGCTGGCCAGTTTTAGATAAGCTGGTCTTAAAAGGCCTCTCTGAAGAGATGACTTTGGGGCAAGGATCTGAAGGATGAAAAGATGGTTTAACCTCACCATTAATTAAAGGAATGCTATTTTAGGATTATTTTTTACCCATCAGAATAGGAAAAATAAATTGATTATATATAGTATTAGAGAGAATGTGGGGGAAAGGGCATTTAAAAACCATTAGTGGGAGTGTAGATTTGTGTAACCTTTTTGCAGGACGATATCACTCTCTCCAAATGCAAACTTACATACACTTTGAATCAGCAACCCCATTCGTGGGAATGCACCCTAAGGGAAGGTTCAAACATATGCAAAAATACATGAATAAGGATATTACGTAGTCACAACAAACTTTAAATAATTAAAATGTCTGTAGGTGTGGTGTAACCATTTAAATGGACTATTATGAAGCCATGAAAAAGAGCGAGACAACTATACTGGCAATATTTCTGTAAGACTGAAGCTATTTGAAAACAGCTTTGGGAAGCTGAGGTAGGAGGATCACTTGAGCCTGGGAGTTCGAAACCAGCCTGGGTGACGTAGTGAGACCCTATCTCTACAAAAACATTTTAAAATTAGCCAGGAGAATCACTGGAACTCTAGAGTTAGAAGCTGCAATGAGCTGTGACTGCACCACTTCACTCAAGCCTGGGCGACAGAACGGGACCCTGTCAAAAAAAAAAAAGAGAGAGAATGAAAGAGAAGAAAGAAGGAAGGAAGGGAGGGAGGGAGAGAAGAAGGAAGGAAGGGAAGAAGAAAAAGTTACAAAGAAAAGATTATGCCATAACAAATTAAGATTTTTCCCAAAAATACAAGGATAATGCAGCATTAGGAAGTCTATCAATATAACTCATTATTTTAAATCATGAATGGAGAAAGAAAATGGGAATGAGACAGACCTGGAAGCACTAGCTTGGAAAATTACCCACCCTATATTTAGTGGGGAAAAAAAGCAAGTTGCAGAACAAGTGTAGTATGATACTGTTCATATTTTTAGAACAAAGAGAAAAAGAGAACATTAACAAAAACTGTGTGTGTGTATGTGTGTGTGTGTGTAATCATGTTGCCTAACAAGCTATGTGACCGTGGGCAAATTGTTTTAACTTCTTTGTGCCTCAATTTTCCCATCAGTAAAATGGAAACCATAGAGCACCTACCTCATAGAATTATTGTGAGGACTCATAAAATAATCCTTGAAAAGTGTTTTAACATAGTGCCTGGCACATAATAAATGCTCAATAAATGTGATCATTATTATTTTGTCCAAGAAAGACTCAGAGGCCAAAACCTTTAGAAAAGACAAGATTTTACTTTAAAAGAAATGCAAGAAGTCCAACATCAAAAGAACCATCTAGCCAAATAAGAAATACAACCTATGCATTTAAAAGAGAGAAATGTAAAGTTGCCAAGGTTACCAAGCTTTATATTAGTCTGTTCATGGAAAAAAAAACAGTATCTTTTCAAGATATTACAGTCTCTACAAAGGAAGTAACCTATGTTTAGACATGAGCATCGCAAAAGGCAGGGATGGAGTTGTCTTTGCCAAGATTTATGAGAAATACTCAAGGTTTTAATATTTGAGGGAGCAGGACTAGACAGACTGGCTCTGTTATTCTTGTTCTATCACAGGGTGAAAATTGCTGTTTCGTTCTCCTGGCTGAGATACGTGATATGCTTAGTCATAATGGAAGAAGGAGAAAGTGTCAGTTTTCTTTTCATATTATTCGTGGGGGTAAAAATCTAGAAGCAAAGGCACCAAACTGCCAACAAGGGTTATCTCTGGAAAATGAGATTAGGGAAAGAGCTTTGCTATTTACTTTAGTGTTTGTGTGTACTTTCTGTAACGTTTGAACACTTTGCATGGTCTCAGATTGCATTAGTGATTTTTAAAAAGAACAAATAAGATCATAGAAATTTGGAATAGCTAAAGCCTCCCTGTTTCTTTCTAGTTTGTCCACACCAGATGGACTAGTTTGCATTCTAAGCTCTTCAGAAAAAGATTTATAAACCATGCATTTTCTCTCAAATCCATTTCCACCACTTCAGTCTGTCTCATCTGCCAGGAGAATCTTAGTATAAAATTGCAATTGGAAGAGGAAAGGAATTATGGCTGACACACGGGGGAGGAGGCAAAGAATTCCTTCCTCTACTTGTTAGATCTCTACCCTTAAGCCCGAGACCCCCAGCCATTGAAGTCCTTCAGGATGAAATCCAAGAGTCTGAAAGTCTCCCCCCCCCATCCCTACCCCTATCTCCTTACACTCACTCGGCAGATTTCCCCTTGGGCAGCACCTTTTCCAAATACCAGAGGAGAAAATGGGTTCAGAAGAGGACTCATGAGGAGAGAAGAGTGCGTACTTGTACCAAAAGATGCTTTTCACTTGTTTCCCAAGCCAACAGCAGCCCCATTCCTGGACTCACTCAAGGTCTCCCTTACGAGCCCTGGAAAGCTGGTGGTTTGCAGAAGGTCACATAGGAGATGCCAGACGGGCAGCAGGGGATGATGGTGTGGCAGGATTCGCCCATGGCTGGCACCCAACTCAGCCAAGTCACCCACATGGCTCATCTCACCTGTGCCAGAAAACTCCAATGGCCCAGGGACCCCCATCTCACCTGGGCGCATGGGCAATGCACAGACGGTAGACATACTATTCATCAGTATTGCACAGACCGCCGGTTCTTCCCACTTTTTTGGTCACTGCTGCTGAGACCATGAAAATGGTTTTTGTTTTTGCTTCTGTTTTCATCCCAACAGCCAAGAGTTGACATTGTTTGAGAAGAGAAGGGAAGGTCTCATTATTTTTCCTCTGGTTACAGCAACATAAATGCATCACCATGACTCATCTCAGAACTGTGTTTTCCAAGGTAGCATGAGAGAATAATGATCAGTTTGAGGGGGTCGGGGTCTGAATCTACATCATTCTAAACTGGGTTATGAGCTCAGAATTTGGGATCCTAATGTTCCATGCAGTGACTTTGATTGTGAAGCCTTTAAAACAGCTTCTCAACCTTGGGTCCCCAAAAGGTGACCTTGATCCAGCAAGGGGTAGAGATGATTCTGTTGCGCTACACGAATCACAGCTTTAGACTATGAGCAAGACAGGAAGTGGCAATTCACTGTAAAAGCTAATATTTATTGGGTGTATACTATGTGCTGAGCCAATGCTAATCACTTTATATGCATTAACTCATTGGATCCTCCGATGCAAAATAGGTGCTTATTATTAAATACTATTGCCCCCAATTTACAGATGAGGACACTGAGTCTTAGAAAGGTTGGTAACTTACCTCAGCTAGAATTTGAATTCAGGTCTCTCTGAGTTTAGAGCTCATGCTTTCTCACATACTTCCTTGGAATAAATTTAAAGGTGGTGACCATCTTGACCTTGAAGGACGTTAAGGATAGCTACCTAGACCAGAGATTTTCAATTCTGTGAAGATTAAAAATAATAATAATGTGGAAGCAACCCAAGTGTCCATTGACAGATAAATGGATAAACAAAATGTACTGTAGCCATACAATGGCATATTATTCAGCTTCCAAAAGGGAAGGAAATTCTGATGCATGCTACAACATGGATGAACCTTGAAGACATCATGCTAAGTGAAAGAAGCCAGTAGAAAATGGACAAATACTGTGTGACTTCACTTATATGAGGTATCCAGAATACTCAAGTATATAGACTAAGAAAAGAGGATGGTGTTTGCCAGGGGCTTGGAGGAGGGCAGAATAGAGCATAAGTGTTTAACAGGAATAGAGTTTCAGTTGGGAAAGATAAAAAAACTGTGGAGATGGTTGGTTATGGTTGCATGATAACGTGAATGGGCTTAATGCCACTAAACTATACACTTAAAAATGGTTAAAATGATAAATTTTATGCATATTTTACCACAATAAAAAAACATACACGTAAGGCGGAGCATGGTGGCTCACACCTGTAATCCTAGCACTTTGGGAGGCAGAGGCAGGAGGATCACTTGAGGCCAGGAGTTCAAGACCAGCCTGAGCAAGAGCAAGACCCCGTCTCTACAAAAAATAGAAAAATTAGTCAGGCATGGTGGTTTGTGCCTGCAGTCCCAGCTACTCAGGAGACTGAGACAGGAAAATCACTTGAGCCCAGGAGTTTGAGGTTGCAGTGAGCTGTGATGACACCACTGCACTCTACCCAGGGTGACAGAGTGAGACCCTGTCTCAAAAAATATATGTATATACATAAAACATATGGTACCTGATCCCTACAACAGTTAAATCAGAATCTCCCCAGGATAGGGCCCAGATATCTTTGTTTCTTTAAAACTACCCAGGTGGTTCTAATGGGCACCTCAGGTTGAGAACTCCAGAATTCAGGACTTGGAATTTTGGAACTCACTTACTGGAAGTCCCTGACATTGTTGCAGGTTCTCACTCTCTCATTCACTCAAGAAGCCTGAAAGAAAATTATTTTCTTTGCTGAATCTCCCAGCCTGTTGCTGACTAAGATGGCCTGAATCCAAGAATTAATGGAAGGTTCCGGAAGCAGAAAGCTCTGTGGTATACTGGGTATTTCTCGGGCTTGTAATTGTCTGCATATGCCTCATCCCCCTTAATAGACCAGGAAGACGAGCAATTATTACTGAAATGCTGTGATTTCAGAATCAAGAACCAGAGGTTCCCAATGAAATCTGTAATTCGCAGCACTGATGGAGTCCCCTCTGTACATAGCCGGAGCAAGGCTTCAGGGTGATTCTTAGCAGTGGGATGACAAAGAAGGCTCGTGATAAGGGAGAAAAACAGCATCTGGCCATCAGCTCAGTAGCAAGCATTCTCTGAACCTCTCTCCTTTGCCTGGCACCAGGCTAGGTCCTGGGGAACTCCAAGACGCCCTCATGTTCTGTAGGGAAACAGACATGCTCATTCACTCACTCAGTCAATGCATATTCCTTGAGCCCCTGCAATGTGCCAGACACCACTCAAAGTACTAGCAATGAGGACGATGCTGAAATATTTAACACGTTTAGCATGGGCACAGAATCAGAGAAGATTCTCTCCTCAGCCCAGAAATAACCCTTACGTTTTTGGATTTGGGGAAGTCTGGGGGGAATTCAGAAGAGGAAGAAGGATGGCTGGGACACTGGGGAAAGGGGACAAGCCTCAGGGTAGCTGCTGTTTGTCAGCGAGTACAGAAGTATGGCAGCACTTTAACAGCTGGGAAAATGACAGCCTTGTCTTGGGCACAGAGATTAACAATTCAGCCAAGGTCCCTGACCTCATGGATTGACCTTCTAGGGCAGACGTGGGAGAACGTTTTCTGCAAATGACCAAATACTAAATAATTTTGACTTTGTGGACCCTACAGTCTCCGTCCCAGCTACTCAATTCTGTAAGTCTAGCACAAAAGCAGCCGCAGATAATAGTAGACAAATGACCGTGGCTATGTTCCAAACAGACTCGATTACAAAAACAGGCGGCAGGATGGATTTGGCCCATGGGCCATGGTTTGCAAAGCCCTGTTCTAGCAGATGGGACAGACATACTCATTTATCCTTTTATGCTACAAATACTTATCCAGCATCTTCTACATGACAAGCAGTGCACTGGGCACTGGTGTGCTGTGTTGAACAAGACAGACAACGGCGGCCCTTGCCTATATAGCACTTACGTTCTGGTGGAAGAGACAAAATCAATCATTTTAATGTGTTATGGTAAATGCTAAGATGAAAGTGACCAGGAAATACAGAGGGGGCAGTTAGCTCAGCCTTGGAGTTTCGGGAAGGATTCCCAGAGGAGAGGACAGCCATGCCGCTCGCTCAGCAGCCTGTCACTGAGATGAGCAAAGTCACCAGAGGGTTCTTCCGGCCTTTTTATCGGGACAACCTGAGAATCCCCACGCCCTTCCTGGTGGCTTGTCTATCATCACCAGCTCTTCCCTTGTGTCCCCCAGTCTCTGAACAGCTACAATGACGGCGACTACGAAGGATCCAGGCGGCTTGGGCGGAATGCCAAGTGGGTGGCCATCGCCTCCATCATCATTGGCCTTCTCATCATCGGCATTTCTTGTGCAGTTCACTTCACAAGGAAGTAAGTAGGCTTTTCGAATCCCTTCTGATGTAAGATGCCTTTTCTTGAATGCCCATTGGAATCTGTCAGGATAGGTTAGGTTATACTCCAGTAACAAATAACCCCAAACAAAAGGGTTTTCATGTTGTCTTCAATGATGTTATATGGACCATGTAGGTCAATGGAAGGTCTCTCCTCCACACAGTCATTCAGGGCCCCAGGCGATCCAAACCTCCACCATGTCGTAGCTGCTCTATCTAGAATGGAAGTCAACAACTTTTCCTTTAAAGGGCCACATAGTAAATATTTTAGGCCTTGCAGGCCATATGGTCTCTATCATGGTCTCTGTCACAACTACTTAGCTCTGCCATTTTAGCACAAAAGCAACCATGGACAATATGTGAATGAACAGGTATGGCTGTGTTCTAATAAAACTTTATTTACAAAAGCAAGCACCTTGTCTGTGGGCTGTAGTTTGCCAACCTCAGATCTAGAACAAAAGGTGTCCTCAGGTGAAGGTGGCCAAGAGGAAGATCGGAGAATTCCACATGGGCCTTTTATTGCTTCAGCCCAGGAGTGATGAATGTCACTTAGGCTCACAGTCATTGACTGAAATCAGTGACATAGTCCCACCTAACTGTAACAGAGAGAGAAATGTGGGAGAATACGTGGGATATTCAGAAGTGTTCCTTTCTCTGCCTTACCATGGGATCTACTAAATGATCTCCTACACGATTTGGCAGTAAACTAGCATCATCATTCTTAGTCTAAGGGCAGAAGGGTCACCACATATTTTTGATATTGCCAATGAGCTCTCTCATCTCCTAAAACAATGGATGCTGTTGATGTCTTCCTCTGGATTTGGACAAATTTATTCTGATTTCTGGAACCAGCTGAAATGGGCTCCATCCGCTAGAATAATGATGCTTTCCAGCAGATGGAAATGACACAGGACAAGGTGATGTGATGAACTATCCAAACTGGGAAATGACAAGCCCAGATCCATCTCTGTCTTACTGTGTAACTCCTGGCTAGGCAGATAAGAATGCTGAGAAATCTTTTAGCTTTTCTGCCAGAGCAGCGCAGCCACTCCTAAATACTGTTGACCAAAGTCCTGTGCATCTCAAGCTGAGAAGGTCAACCTCTTTGTCTTGGTTGACCAAAGAGGCTCACCCAAGTGGGTGAAAGAGAAAGGGGACATCCTTTGACCTGCCAGACCAGCCAACCCAACCTTGGCAACCAAGACAGTAGCAGATGTCATGATAGATCAACTTCACGATAGATCAACTGAGCCAGACCCAGGAGGAATCAGTGGCTGTTGGGTGGAGAGGGAGCTGTCAAAACAAGAATTGTCACACACACAGAAATAGATGGCTTTGTCCAAAGAAAGGAGAGAAGGGCACTAAAACATGAAAGGAAACTCAAGGTTTCTTGCTTGCTAGATGGCAAATTTGATGATGTTGGCCTATGAAGGGGAGGATGGTTGGGGAATAGACATGAATACAGTTCTCTTATTCTTAAGAGAAGGCACAATGTGCTTGTGTCCATTTGAACGGGGGGCCACAGAGCATGGGGTTAATGGTGCAGGTCTGGCACCAGACTGCCTGGGCCCAGGTCCACCCTCACCCCCATCACTTACCTACTGTGAGACCTTCAGCCAATTGTTTAAACTCATCAAACCTCAGATTGCTCAGCTGTGAAATGGGGATTATAGTAGTATCCATTTCATGGGCTATTGTAAAGGTTAGGTGACCCACACAATGTGTATAGCTTGCTATCTCTATCCCTTGGTGCACAAAAAATGCAAACCACTCATTAATTCTGTTATTACTATTGTTGTCAACATTACTGGGAGAGGACCTCAGAATTTAAGATGCCATTAAGTAGAGCTCAAGGCTTTGTACTCATGAGCCAAACTCAAAGGACAATGTTCCAAGGGAAGGATGCCAAGTCTTGGCTTAACTCCTGGGAACTTGTGAAAATACATACCGCCCAGATTAGTATTTGAGCTAAGTGGGTTATAATAATAGCAACTGACACTGACATAGACCTCGCTGTGTGCCAGGCCCTGTTCTAAGCCCTTACATGAATTAATCCTCATGGCATCCTCACAGCAACCCAGAGAAGTAGGTATTATTATTCCCATTTTGCAGGTGAGAAAACTAAGGCTCAGAGAGATGAAGGACTTATTTAAGGTCTCACAGCTAGTTAGTGGTAATGGTAGGGTTTAAACCCAAGATAGTCCGGCTCTTCCAGCTGTGTTCTTAACCAAATTCCACCCTACCTCTAAGTCAATGTGTCCCTTCTAGGGTACCCAGTAACAAAGGCCGGTAAATGGGCCTTGTTTTGTAGCTAACTCCAGGATTTATTTACATGAGGATAATGTGGTATGAGGTTTCAACCTACAGAAATGTGATGAATCACAAAGGATCACAAAGTCAAAGGAGTGCAGGGGTCAGGCAGAAAACAGTCGTGAGTGAAGCAGCCTGGTTATAGGACAATAGGGAGCGGTGGGGACCATGGCCAATGGGAGAGCACAGTTTAAAGGAACCACCACTCTGGTCCAATTGTTACCACTTACCATGCAGGTCCCACGCAGCCTGCTTTTCAAAAGGTGTTGGAAATCTGGGTTTTTATGTAAAATGCCCCGATTTTTAAATGTCAACAACCAATTCACATTATTAAAACACATAGTGAAGGCCAAAACAACAGTCGCAGCCTAGACACTATCTACCTTGGTGGGCGATTTGGCTTTAAAAGATCACTTTGCCCCTGATACGCCATCTAAGAAGTGTTACAAGGGACCTAGAAGTCTTCATATATGGACTTTCTCCATGCTTAATATCATGTTTCTATCTGGAGATGAAGTGTGGATGTATGTCTGCGTGTGATTGAAGCTTTGTTAGTAGGAATAAAATGTATAAGAGGGAGTCACGTCTCCATCCCTCCTTCCTACAAACGAGCAGTGTTTCACAGTGGGTAGAGCCTGGGCTACAGCACCAGTCTTACCAGGATTCAAATCTCAGTTCTACACACAGGCCATTGGGCCAAGTTATTAAACTCTCTGGGCCTCTATTTCCCTATCTGTAAAATGAGAGTAGGATTATTTCCCCATCTTGAAAGTCAGATTCCTTTTCTATACCTTTCCTTCCACATTATTAAAGAAAACAAAAAATGTTTTCCAGCGAGCGTTAGAATCCAATGGACAAACTCAGATTTAAAGGCTTTGTCGTGTATGTGCACAGGCAAGAGAGAGACAGAAAGAGGGAGAACGTGATAAAGGAATTAGCCCCTGGGGAATGAAATCAATTCTATCTTCCATTAAGAAATGAATGGCAATGTGGAGCTTCTAAGGCAGAGGTTCCCAAGCTTTGGGCTACATAAGTGTTACCTGGAGAGATTTAAAAGAAGTTGGCATCTGAGCCCCACCTCAAAAGATTCTGACTTGCTAAAGCAAAAGTAAGACCCAGGAATTTGCATTGGGCTGCTCCCCCTTCCCACCCCCAAGGGTTCAGATGCAGGTGGTCAGCAGAGCACTCTTTGCCTAACCCTGGCAAATTTCTTCCTTCCAAAGTCCAAACGGAAAAGCACACCCACAGTGGCCATTAATGGAATGGTCAGTTTTCATTTACATCAGCAAACACATCGTCCTAATTTGTTATGTCGAATTTAATGCCAAGGAGGAGAGTAAAGTTACCGCCCAGCAGATGTAGCCACAGGGAGGCTCTTCTGTGACCATCAAAAAGGGCAGCCAGGCCTCTACCGATTTACTCTTCTACCAACAGTGTAGTATCCGATTTTTCACACTGTGGCCAACCTTAATATGATCCATCATTTTAATTGTTTCAATCTGGCAGACAAAAGTTATATAGCATTTTATTGTTGCTTCAATTTGTGCCTCCCTGGTTGAACATCATTTTTTATGTTTATTCTGATTTCTTCATCAATGTCCCACTAGCTTTTATCCTTTTCAAAGCAAAAATCTTTCCATGGTTGCTGGCAATTTAGGTCTGACTTGTTTCTATCTCAACTTATCTGAGCCAACAAAGAAAGGCCTTCTGGAAATAGGTAATGTTCCTTATTTTTCATGATGGAATTACAAAAATTCTCTGAAGACACGTTTATGCAAACAATTCCCAGGAAGCTTTACCCCAGCCAGAAATACAGGAAAGAAGATGGATTTGCTTTTATGTTTTTGCAAAAAGGTCAAGTTCTTGTTTCATGACCACCATGATATATATACTTTCTTCCAACACTAATGTAATTGAAGGCTATTTTGAGGCCAGGGAAGGATTTATTTCAATTTGCTTATAAGAGAAATTTTACCAGTACAGAATGAGTTCACATCTTCTAACTCTTTAGCTGTTAATGGGACACAGTCGTGTTGACCCTTACCCCCATTTAGAGGTAAAGTTCTTCCTTAACAAAAATCGTGGAACACAAAGGCTCTTACTGCTAAGAATGACAAACAAGCATTTTTAATACACAGTGGGGTGTCTACCTGACTAGTTAGATATCTACGAGACCACTCAGACGTGCATTCAGTGGAGTTGTATTGCATGTACGTTTAACTTAGAGCAAATCAACTATGTGCATTTCTAAAAAAAGAAAAAAGCAACTATTTAAATGGAGCTGGAGATTCTGGTTGTCATTCTGCTCAACGGTCATAAGCATGGGTGGGGATGTCACTTCTATTCCTTCTATGTGAGCTCAGAGCATGGTTCCAATGTTTAAACAGATGTCATGAGCCCAAAACCCATCCAAGTACTCGGCTAGTGCTCAATTCCAGGAATGGTCACCTCTTCCACCACTGAAATGTTCACCAGTTGTGTTGGGCTGATCAGGGTGCTGTGTGTGTCTCCAAGAGGGCGTCCTCTTATGGATCTTCCAAGATTAAGTTTAAATTCTATTCAAAGCTCACCTTATGCCCTGACATGAGAACCTCACCCCTGAGCAACATGAAGCTCTATCATATTACCAGGGTTGTCTGAGAATGTCATATTTATCTCCTTCCTATCCAAGCTTGGTCATGGTCTACTGGTTTTGCTACTAAGGAAGTTCCATCAAATCCCACAGAGCATCAGATAAGTGACCGTGAACCTGACCACAAGGAGGGAGGAAGAGGAAACTTGGGAAGTGTGTAAACTTTCTAGGGAAGCAGCAATAACTGAAGCTTCTACCAGGTATCTTAGATGTGATATCGTGATATAAGAAGAAATAAATATTTGGTCTCTGCCTCTGGGTCCTGACACAGAGCTCCTAACACCCTTATCGATAGAAGTACTAGGAGAATCTTTTGTTCTGATATTTGGTCTTTGACCCCAGTTCCTGACAGAGTTTCGAAATCCCTTGGAATTTCCTCAGTGGTAAGAGCATCTTTTGTTCTAATGGGGTGAATCTTGCTGGTTGCTGGACAAGCTTCAGGATGAGGGCGAGTTGCTAGGGGATCCAACCATGTGATTAGAAGGTTGAAACCTTTCAGTCCAATCCCCCAACCTCCAGTGAGGAGAAAGGGGCTGAAGTTGAACTGATCACTAACAGCCAATGATGTAATCAATCAAGCCTACATAATGAAGCTCCCATAAAGACCTAAAAGAATAGGGTTTGGAGAGCATCTGGATTGCTGAACCCGTGGAGATATCTGGAGAGTGGAGTTCCAGGAGAGAGCATGGAAGCTCCACACCCCTTCCTAAATACCTTGCCTTATGTATCTCTTCCATGTGGCTGTTCATCTGTATACTTCGTAATATTCTTTGTACTAAATGGATAAATATAAGTAAGTGTTGCCTTGAGTTCCGTGAGCCACCCTAGCAAATTAATAGAACCCAAGGAGGGGGTTGTGGTATCTCCATTTATAGCTGGTTGGTCAGAAGCACAACAAGTCACAATCTGCAATTGGCATCTGAAGTGAGGGGGGCAGTCTTGGGGGACTGAACCATTAACCTGTGGGATCGGACTCTAACTCCCAGTGGATGGTGTCATTATTGAGTTAAATTATAGGATACCTAGTTGGTATTTGCTGGAGAATTGCTTGGTATGTAGGGAAACCAGGCATATCTGGTCACAGAAGTGTGTTGTGTTGACCGTGTAAGAGAAGAAAAACTGTTTATTTCTTATGTTAGGGATATAAAAAAGTCTTATTTTGTGGCATATGTCCATACAGGCAAGCGTATTCTCCATTAAATACAAAACCTTAGGACAGTGGTTCTGCAACTTTAGAATACTTAGAAGTATTTTTCTGCAAGGGTGATTGCAATCATGCATACTTCAAGGCTACTCAGGGTCTTGACTGGGGCCCAGGAATCTGAATTTTTACAAGCATCCCAGCTGAACCTGTCATAGGTGGCTCTGAGACCTGTGCTTGGAGAAACCTGACTAGAATGACCCAACCTTGAGTCCTGAAGGCACCAGGAAAAAGTAAAAGCCTGTAGACTTGTTGATTTGGGCTAGGGATATAAATTATTGGGATGGATAAACAGATGGCCACTATATTTAAATGTTTTACCTGTGTGATTTATTTCCCCACTTTCCCTAGCAACTTGAGGGCAGAGAATTTTCTAACTTTGAGAGAGACAAGTTTCTGATTCTGTTTAGACCAGAATGCTTCTCTGCTATCCATGCAGCCTTCTATCCAAAGCTGTTGAATATTTCAGTTCGATCATTCCCAGCTCTTAGGAATTTGATGTCATGAAACCCTGCCTTTCTTTGCCCCAGCCACCATGTGGCTTACATATTATAGACATTCTGTAAAATTAGGATGAATGAGACCTTTTCTTTATGAGTTTCAATAAAGACGACCAATGATCTGATACTATTTCAAGAAAGTCAACTACCTGGGATTTCAACCCTTTGAAATTTCAACCTGTTCTCTAGCTCATTGGTTACAGCTTTCTGGATAAGGACAAAGAATAATTTTTTTAAAGGTAAGGACTTTACAATTTTGAAAAGGCAGTAGTTTACTTCAGATAGTGTTTTTGAATGAAACTCAGAAAACTCATTTTTAGGCCTGGAATCCTCTAAAGTCAGATTTTCCAGCCCCTTGAGGGGAGAGATTGAGATTGAGAAGTGCTCAGGAGGCATTTTGCTTCATCTCTATCCGTCAAGTTTTTTTTTCTGCACATGCCACATGTAAAATAAAATATGTTTTGCAAATAGAATATATTTCTCAAAAGGAAGCCAGTATGTATGTACAGTCAAAAGCATGCAGGTCTGTTTGTCCATTTCAGCATTTGTTGAACCAGAGGAATCTCCATTAGATAAGGAAGCCACCGAGCTAAGAAAGCCAACCATGGAAGCTAAGTACACTGTCTTTCTGTCTTTCTCTCTCTCTCTGTATCACTCAGAGCCTGAGGAGCCAGCAGGAGCTGTGCTGAGAGCATGGAGGATGGACCTCATCCGCACACACCCCAAAGGAGTTTCCGAGGAAAGGATCCTTGACTTCAGACTGTGAGATCTTTTCCTCCGGGACTCTCCAGAGGCAGGTCCCTGGCAAATGAACAACAACAACAACAAAAAAAAAAAAGTCCAAAATTTTAGGAAATCCAAGCAACACAGCCAGATCCACCAAAGTCATTGATTTATAAAAACAAAAAGAGAAAGAAAAAAAATGAAGTCTCACTGTTTTAGTTTAGTGAAGCCCATTTGTGTCCATTCCTCCTCTCCAGAGATGAGCCTCAGGAAATGTCATTTACTTTTAATTGGTGGGGAGGGCGTCCGGATTTGGGGGAGAGGGAGGTTTCTAGGAAGAGCAGTGGAAGCTGATATTTACAATGTCAGGCACAAACATTGGCAGTGTGTTTAAAATTGTCGAATGGAGTTGAATTTGTGGATTTGCTTTTCTTTTATTCTTAAATGTTGTAACTTCACTCCAGTAACCTCTCCTCCATCAGCACTGTCATTCCCAGGGCTCAGCCAGGGGGTCATCAACCACTCAGAGGAAGGGGCTTTCTGGACTTTCATCTTGATCAGTGCTTTTCCTAATAGGCCTCGTCTCGTGTGTGTATCCACACTGGTCAACGTGACCACAGCCTCACTCTGAGAATGTACTTGGTGTCGATTCTAGAAACATGAGCACTTTCTCCACCCCAGTTTTGGGAATAAACTGGCTGTGATTATGGAATATGCTTTTTTTTTTTTTTCAATCTGTCTCTCTCTCTCTCTCTAGCAAGTCTCAGGCAAGATCTTTGATTTTCCTGGATGCCGCCTGGAAATGCCACCCATCTTTTCTGTCAAATGTAAACCCTTTAGGTGCGAATGTACTGATTTAATGACACCATTATTCTGCCTGCCTCTAGTTTCACAGAGTGTAAGACGCGTACCACTGGTGGTACACAGGATAATTTTTAAGTAGTTTACAGACACGATATTAGGTAATAATGAATCATAAAGAAACTTTCTCCTTTTGTATTCTTTTTTCATCATCATAACAGCAAGGAGAAACTCTCTGTTGAGTGCTAACGGGTCTTTAACACCTTTATTAATAACACTGTGGCTCTTTTCCCTTTTTAACAAAGAAAGAGCAGGCCTCAGCTTCAGAGTCTTCTGTCTGGATAGAAGTTAATGATATTGTTTTGTTCTTATGGTATTTATTTTATTTATTACCTTCCATTTATGGCTTCCCACAGATGGATGTGATATGTATTTCCTGTTCAAATAAATTAACTTAAGAGAAGTAGAAGGACTCAAAGAAAAATATCAAGTGATTAACACAACAGATGATATGTATATATGGCAAAAGTCACTTCAAGAACTAATATTAGAAACCCAGCGATAATGAACTTGCATAAGCAAAAAAAAAAAAAAGGTAGCTTATTCTAAACTGAATGAACAAGAGGCTGAGTCAAAATACCTGAATTCCAATGCCTTTTTCTTTTTTGCCACTAATTAGTGATGCAAGCTGATTTAAGGCAAGTTTCTTAACCTCTCTGTGCCTCGAATTTCTTCATCTGGAAAAGAGTTAAGAATGCCTGCCTACTTACCTCACAGTGTTGTTATGAGAATTAATTGCCATAATAGATGTGAACAGCCCTGAAGGGAACCTCTAAGTGCTAGACAAATACAAAGCATTCTTCTTACATTATTGTGAATCTCAGGCATTTGTTCAAATATTGGACCCTAGCAAAACAGAAAAGTTGATTGACACCAGATTCCATCTGTCATCTTCCCCAGATGTCCATCATGAGCCAGCACTTGTCCCAGGAGGACGTTAAATCAGGGACATGAAATCTCAGCACACAGAGATTCTAGCATCATTCCAGTAGATTGGATCCTGATTTCTGTTTTTGACATCTTGTTTTTTTGTTTGTGCGTGTTTGGGTCCCTGATCTTTTACCCCAATCAAATGAAAAGTGTTGCTGAGAGGCAGAATAAAAGTGGTTTTCAATAAACATGTTTACTATGGTGTGTGAATTGTGTTTTTGGGGAGTGGGTGGTTCCCAACCTTCCAGAGACTTCCATAACCAAAATGTGGTCGTTTGCCTCAGCCTTTAGCCCCAGGGAAGACCATAGGGAGGCCAGGGGCAAGGCTGGAGAGACATCACTCTGAACTAACTTATAGCCTGAGATGCCCTTCTAGGAAGCATGAAACATGTCCCACTGAAGTCAAAATAAGAAGAATTCTGTCAGTAAATGAGACCCCTGTCAAGGGGGCTTTGGTTTGTATTGGGCCCCCAGGCCCTAAGCTCTAAGATCACCAAAGTAGGATGGTCACCTTGTCAAGTGTATCCTGCAAAACTGAGATTGCCCCAAAAGCACAGTTAGAAAAAGGATTAACCTGGTGTATCACCCTAGGGACTCTTTCATCAGCCAATGACAAAAACTGACTAGAGCAAAAAGTAGAGTTTACTGCTCATATAACTGAAAATTTCAGGGATGGCTTCAGGTATGGCTGGGTCTTGGTGCTCGGTGTCATTAGGAACTTGTCCCTCTCTACTTCTCAGCCCCAACCTGCTGAGTTCATGTCAGTTTCATCATGAAACTATGGAAAGATGGCTGCCAACAGCTTTGGACTTCTTCCTACCAGCTTAACAATGCCTGAGGAAATAAAGTGTTTCTTCCTTAATAGCTCTAGGAAAAAAAAAGGTTCATT
>VBSM01003044.1:8532898-8545532 GCA_008086735.1 Cheirogaleus medius
ACTGAATTACTGTCACCTTGATGTACAAGTTTCAATAAAGCTTTGTAAAAATAACTGGACATGTACTTGGAGGCAGCTTTGATTTCATTCAGTCCTTTGAAGAAGAGACTGGAACTCTTCCAGGGGCTTATTCAGTACCAGTCTTGTGGCACTCACATGAGCAGACAGGGCTGCTTCATGCACCTTGGGGGCTGAGCATCATTCCTGTGACCCACCCATTCACTGCATAGTTTGGAGGCCTGGTAAGGGGCCCCCAAAACTGAGCCCCTCCAACCTGCTCAGTCATGAGAGGAAGCTAAAGAGGTAACAGCGAAGGTTCCTGGCTTGGGCAGGTTGGAGGCATCCCCAGGCCAGAGGTATTGTTTCCTTTTGTTCATAAACAAGCTTCGCAAGGGAGCCTGGGATCTCATGACACTGCCTTGTGAGATACCAGGACGTTTCTGGAGTCAGACCTGTTCTCATCAACTGAAAGGAGCTGTCTCTCCTTCCTGAAAGATAGAAGGTTACAGATGTCCCTTTAAAAAACCTTTTCTTCATAGGCATCAGGAAACATTTAAATAAATCTAACAGAAAAGGGAAGCTGAGGGTGTCACCTGGTCACTTGAGGTGGAAGGTGCCCTGGAAAGCATTGCTAGCTGGATAATGTCCGCCTTATCTTAGAAATCTGAGTGATACAGGAACCCTAGGTTTTGGGATTATTGAAGTAGCCTAAGGAAACAGACATAACAATCCTCTTTCTAAAATCGGATAAAATATTGGAAAATACATAGCTAAGCTCAGAAGTTAAGAGGTACATTCAAATGCCGAAAACAGAAAAGCCCTCGCCCTGCTGGTGAGCTAGGAACAGCCCTCCACCCAGGGTAGGGGTGGTGGGGGGAGGCGGTGGGGCCAGGACCCAGCTCTGAGCTACAGGAACAGGGTTTGACACCTGAGCGGGAGGCTCCCTGCATGAGTAAGCCCAGAACAGCACTGCCCTTCCTGTGACAGGGATTAGTGCGTCCCGATGCCGGCCTGGGTCAGGGCTGGGGGAGCCGTGAGCCCTGGGCTGCAGGTAGACACAGCAAGAAGTCAGAAAATCCAACATGCAAATGAGATCTACCCGAAGTGCAGGAAACCCGGAGCTGAAAATGCAATGTGAAAACTATTTTACAGGAACCAATCACCCTGTAAGAGTCCTCCAAGCCCTGGGACCACAGGGGATTCCCAAGGTGAGGTAACAGCTGGGGCGAAGGAGAGTAGGCACACCCGCAAAACACGGTGTCAGAGACATTATTCTCCTCCTACATGTGTGCACGTATTTAAAAGACTGCATTTTCTTTAAAAAGCAACACAAAGTCCATTGTGGTCCAGAACCTGCCTACAGACCCAAGTGAAAGGCTTCATACCCAAGAAGCTAAAGGTTATCAAGGTGAATTTATGGAGGTAGAAAAGGAGACCCTGCTTTGCCCAAATCTTAGGGGCAAAGCCACATGTCAAATTGGGGTGTCTTGTGACTTGGGCAATGCCTTCTCCATTAGCCCTCCCTTTATGGGTGAGGAGGACTTATACGGTTCGTTAAAGCTTAACTTCAATTGCTTTTGAATGAAGATACGTTTCTTCCTCTGAAAACTGATATGCAGATGAATTTATAGAGCCAAATTAAAGCCCGAAAATTAAAATGTAAAGGAAAACAGTATTACAGGGTAAACAGAACCATAATCAAAACCCTGGAACCAAAGATGAAAGGACCTAGGCAAGGCTATTCCCTTCCTGCGGCTCCACTTCTCATGGCTGCAAATCTGAGGGGAGTTGATAGCACTCCAGACGGGTCACAAGCCTGATGTGGCCACTTTAGTGGCCATTCCTCCACTGTCACCTCCCTCTCAGAGTGGACACTGGGCAGTGATCAGGGATATTGATCCAGATCAGTTGCTGACCAGCTGTGTGACCTCGAGCAAGTCACATGGCCTCTCTTAGCCTGATTTCCTCCCCTGAAAAATGACAGGGGTTGGACTAGCACTCAATGATCCCTAGGGCTCCTTTCATTTCATTTGGGATCTGCAAGGCCTTGACAACATGACTGGGACAGGGCCACAAACACAGGTCAAGGGGCCAGACAAGGAAAAAGTGCCTGCCCTTCAACTAGCTGTATTAGGAAACCTCCAGGACTCCACAAAGGCCAAGATCAAAAATGTGGAACATCAAACTGATACCATCCATGGCTGAGGCCAGAGATCAAACCATTTTAGGAAAGAACAAAATTGCATTTTGTTTAATTCGATTCCTTCTCTATGAGCACAGTTTCACTTCTGAGCACGTGCTAACTTCTCCCCACATCTTATTCTCTGCTATCGTTTGAATGTGTCCCCTTCAAAATTCAGGGCTGCCAATGTGATAGTATTAAGAGGTAAGGCCTTTAAGAGGTGATTGGGTCACGAGGGCTCACGCCGTTCCTCTCCTGCAGGGGACACAGGCGCCACACTGGAAGCAGAGAGCAGTCCCCACCAGACAACCGAACCTGCCCATACCTTGATCTTGGACTTGCCAGCCTCCAGAACTGCAAGCAAATTAATTTCTGTTCTTTATAGATTACCCAGTCTCCGGTATTTTGTTGTAGCAGCACTAAATGGACTACGATGTCCACCTATGTTTACAAAAGTTTTGAATGAATTGATGAAGACTCAAGTCTAGGGACCACTTACCCAATCCATCCAGCTTCTGAGGGATCCCTCAACACCTCTCTTGACCAGCCAGTCAGTGGAGAAACAGAAACTAGAGCCTTCTGCCCTGGAATGCCAACTGTAGTTGTCTTCTATATAGGAGAAAACAAGGAAGTTATGGACATATGCACATGTCTTCCAAAACCCAAGTCATCCCAACTAATTGTAAAAATATCCGCAGGGTCTTCCTAAGAGTCACCATCCCTGATGTCAGACTTTTGGGGAGGATCCTAAAAGCTAGAACAGCAGCCGGAGCCCAATTTCTGGGCCCAGCGGCTGTCTCCAGGACCACGAGGCTCTGCCCACAGGGTTGGCCCCCAAAACTATGCTTTCTTTTTTCGTCTTTTATGCAACTAAAGGGCCTTTGCCCAGATAAGGATGCGAGCCCCTCCTGCTACTTTTTTCCTCCCCCTAAAGTGAATTCACCCATCCCTTCTGGAAAAGTCAATGGCCCTCAAGAAACAGGAGACGGCTCCACATGTGTGTACCCTAGCTCAATTTTATTTTTCCTTTTTTGTGGCTCTCTGAAACACCAGAGTTACAGTAGTAAAGTCATTTTCAAAGTTCTATCGTCTACCTCTAACAACCCCTGCAGGGCAAACAGAATTCCGTTAATCATTGATAGACTCCAGGGCAAACAATGTGATCAACACTGGACTGTATTTCCACTACCTCTACCTTTCCCGGCTTCAGGAAAATAGAGCTTCAACATTTGATTAGGCAAATAATAAAATTTTTTTCTCCTATAAACATTGTATGTCTAGAGCCCCAACCCCCATGCTTTAGACATCATTAGCAGTATTTAAACTGCCAAGAAAGAAATCTGACTGGAACTAGAACAGACCAAGGCCACCAAGCTTTGTCCACCTTGACACTATTGGCACTTTGGATAATTCTCTGTGGTGAGGGGGGACTGTCCTGTGCATTGTAGCATGTTTACCAGCATCCCTGGCCTCTACCCATTGAATACTTCCAAGTTGTGACAACCAAAAGTGTCTCCAGACATCACCAAATGCCCTCTGGGAGGAGGGAAGTAAAATCTCCCCACGGCCTAGAACCACCGGAACAAGCCAATCTAACCCTGTACGATGAGCTCAGCTGGTCTCATCCCGGCAGGCCCACCCTCCGTAAGCCCATGCTTTGCACTCCCATCTGCAGGAATGTTTTCTAAAGCAGGTAACATTCAAGAGGGCCAATTCTGAAGACAGTCCTACTAAGCAAATCATCTCTTTTTGGCCTAACCCTCCAAATCCTGAATTTTAACAGCTACGAAATTTGCTATGCAGTCAACATCTTCAGTCTAGAGAGAATTAAGTTGTATGTCTAATTTTGTGCTTAAGAAACAGGAGTGGCGGCACAGAAGGCTGGGCCTCATTTTATGGCGTGGCTGAGTAATTTGCTGTTTTCCCGAGGTCGTTCATTAGGGTCCAAAGACCATTTCTCGGCGCATTGTTTTTGGAATCAAACTATGTTTACTTAGCTTTTGAAGTGCTCTGTGGCTGCCAAGAACCCTCAGGATGATAAATTGAGATGGGATGATTGGTTGGTATTTAACAGAGATTTTTCTAACGCTGTGAGGAAAGAAGATTCCAACATTTCACTTCCTCATCTTCTGAATTATTTTCATTCTTACAATTATGACGTTGGGGCAGATTTTTATGCCCAACGGTGAAACAGAAAAGAGGAACAGAATTGCACCTCTGGTTCCCATCGCAAGCAATGTCAGATACAACCCTGCAAGACAAATTTTGACCACGGTCAGATGACTTCATCAGAAAATCAAAATTCGAGACTAAAAGCAGTAAGAACCATGAGAAAGAGTCACCATTTGCCAAAAGCAGCGTCTGTCTGGATCGAGCGAGTTTATACTGACAAACTGAAAACGGATGGAGAAAACTTACCTTGCAGACTATAAAAAATCATCTAGTTAAAAATAGAAGTTTTTACATTTTTAATTACCTTGATCTGAATTCTTCTCTCCAAAGAAATCTACATTATTCAATTCTCAGTGGCCTTAATACAGATGAAAGAAATCTTAAGTTGACCTGTTTTCCTGGTTAGCTGCCTTATAGAACTAGGTAATCCATCCTTGAGTAATCCTTTCAAAATGGCCTATTTGACTGCTTAAGAAGCTTTCCCACGCTGCAGTCCTATAAAATGACCTTAATAGCCAATTCACCGTTCATTGGAAGTACTGACCAAACTTCTACAATATCACACTTTTGGCAGAAAATGTCACCAACCTCTTGATTCCAGGATAGCAAGTTCTTACCACCATGTGGCTCCCCGCACCCCACCCCAGAGAAAAAGCCTCCCCCAAAAGTAAAGAAGTCCCATCCATGACAAGAAGCCCACACTGACACCACACTGGCAATCGTTTTTTTATGGTCTCTCTCCAGAAAAGAATAGGTCATTGCACTAAAGCAAACGTTTTTTAGATCATTGCTTTATTTCACTATTGTTCAACAACAAAGTTCATTCCTCTCAAGGTGGATCTTGACGTGTTGTATTCTCTTCCTCGTTCTGAATAAAAAAAGGTAATGAAGAAAAAGCCTGTACTTTTGGAGACCTAGAATCTTTATTTATGCTAATAAGCTTTTGACTGCAATTTCGTGTTACGGTATTTCCTGCTGGCATCTTGGTGGCCACACGGAGCTCCCCACCCTCCAGGGAAGATGGCTGTCCACAACTACCACCATTGAAACCAAAAGTAAGTGTTGAAAAATGCACCTTTTACAATAAAAAAGTAGAAACCAATTCAATTTCCTTTTTTTTTTTTTACGAATATAAAGTTTCTTGTAAATATGTACAGTCTTTTGAGCTAGTTCTATATAGCAGGAAGCATTTCACAAATGAGACACACAATATATACTTTCGGGGCTCGAGAAGCCCATTTCTCATGGAGATCCTAAATGAAATGCCAAGACTGAAAGACCAATTTCCAGTGACCTTTTCAAATACTTGTGGACCAAGAGACAACATCTTCAGCAAACATTCAGTCAGATCTGCCCTGGGCATGGGAGGAGAGGGAGTATAACCCCAAAGACTCCAAGCAACACATAGAACGCGACAGCAGGACATTTGCCAAGGTGGGGACAACATGGAGGTTTGTAGGCGATTCCGACAAGAAAGCACTTAGGTTAAGAGACGAGCAGGAAGGAGCCGGGATTCGGGCCGGGTTGCAGTCTGGGAAGGGATCAAACTGTGGACACGTGGTTGAAGAAAACACGGTCATGTTCACCTGCTGCGGTGGGAGCGGGTCTACCGTTCGGCCTACCTAGGACGAGCCTTGGCTACTGAGGCGTGCCTAAGAGTCGTGGAGCATCCAAAGCAAGAGATGCCTTGTGGGAGATTAAAGGCAGAAATAAGGCCGCTAGTTAGCTTGCCAACTGCAAAGCCTCTAGGTTGGTTCTATACCAGTCGCCAGGAATTTCCTACTCTAATAAAGGGTAGAGAGACGGTGGGAGCCGCACTGCACCTAACGAGGACCCCCAACCCGGGCAGAGTTGGAAAAGTTGAGCTGCGGCTTCTTTCTCAAACTTCCTGGTCTTAGGTCTAGCCCTAGGGAAAGGCTCCTTTGGGAAGTCACAGTTTTGTGGGGTAGAACCGTGCTGGATTTTGTGTGAATACAGAGTCGTCCACCAGGGAGTCAGCAGGGAAGCGTGGAGGCCGGAGGGGATACCGAGTGGGAGGTGGTGGTTTGCTGAAATCCTTCTCTGGTCGTAAGGCTTGAGCGTTTTGTTTTTTGTGTGTTCAGTGCTACAGACTGCAGCTTGTGGTGGCCAGTTAGTTGGCAGGTCGTCAGAGGGTCTCGATTTGGCGGGAGATATGGGATGGGACTGATACGTCGGCAGAGTAACCGGGGGCGTCAGCCAGGTGGGGAGCACATGCAGTGAACCGCCATGCAGAACTCCTGGACGGGCCTCCTCCCCATCCCAGAGCGGGGACGGTGCGCCGTCACAGACGAGGTGGGCACCCCCAGTCCCCTCTCTGACCCCGAGACCCATTAACACTGGACTCAGAGCAAGTCTATTGCATGCTTTCCTGGCCAAAGCGACATGGAAAGCGGGGACAGCAGGCTGGGGATGACGCTGAGGGGCGAGAAGGAAAGCTCCGCGAGGTCCCTTGGCCCCAAGTCACTGCCTCCAAGCCGAGGCCCGATGACCTCCGTACATTCTCAGCTGGTGGGAGGGGAAGGCGTCAAGGCCGTAAAAGGCAATGAGAACAGTAAACATTAGGCTACGACATCACCCTGGGTAGAGCAGGGCCATCTATGAGAAATGGACGGGGACAAGAATGAACCTACGTGAGTGCAGGAGGTTTAGCCAACTGATGGGGACGCTTCTACACTATGTCTCAGTAGCAAAGACCTGATGGTGTCATCTAGCTAAAAATGACTACAACAGGAAATACATTGCTATTCAAATCTATTAAGAATTCTGTTGTCTTTAAAAATAAAAAAGAAAAGAAAAGAAAGAAAAACCAACCAATCCTAGGATCTTGAAGTGGCTAATTAGGATCCTAACCACGTTGTAGTCAGCGTCCCGGTTGGTTTCCTTTGATGAACTGGTACAGGCTAGAGTTAGGTACAAAAGTTTGTGATCGCTTTGAAAGAGTAACAAAGTGCAAAGAGATGACTGCAGGAAGGTGCCCAGAGGAGGCACCAAGCGCTGACAGCTCCTAGGAGCCTCAGCCACCTGCACCTCCTGGAGACAGGGGTGTCCATGCCGAGGTGGGTCGGGGCCCAGCTGTGCCAGAAGATGGCTGAGCAGATGGGCGCTGGGGTCCCCTTCAGCGCAGTTCCATAGTGTGTTTGGTGTTTTCCTGCAGACTGAGATGAGGAGTTGGTTTTCCCGGCTGACTTTTATACTGAAGACTGGTCCCAGACCTAGGAACAAAATAAGAAGGAAGGTTTTACCTATCCAAGGCCAGAAATTGCTGCGCTCACTTTGCACAATCCAGACAGGAATTTGCAGCACCTGGTCTGTCCCTCCAGGCGCTAACAAAGAGTGCCCTGCCCGATAACACCAGCTCACAGAGCTCGGGGTCAGCCAGGCAGTGAAAGTCACTGGAAAACCCCAAAGCTGGGTGTGCACACAGGCACGTGCACATACGGTTTTATTGGCAAATCAACAGGGATAAGAGAAAAACATCTGGATGGCTTTTCCTCCTTTCTGCACGAGCAGAGGTGCTCAGAATGAACTGCAGGTGGCATGAGGAGGAGAAAGCCACCCAGAAAACCAGCTCCGAGTGACAGGAAGGTGGCTCGGTGCAGAGTGGGCTCCGGGGAACGGGGAGGCACAGGAGCCCCATGTGTGCGGCACAACGTGCGTCGCCAACTCGGTCCCCGACTCAAAATGGTACGGATAGTGCACACACACAATTTAGAAATGTGAAAGAGTTCAAAGGTCTTCCGGAAGGCAAGTGTTGTTACCAGTTTCTGTGTAGCCTTCCAGAATAAAACTTGTGTGTGTGTTTCAAAAAAGTAAAGCATAGAACATTCTGTATAGTATGCTATTGTTTGTGTTTAAGAAAGGAGAAAACACATACATATTTGCCTGTCTGCACAGAACATCTCTAGAAACTGCTAACACTCGCCTCTGGGAGGGAACAATATACTCTTCATAGCTGTTACATTTTGAGATATAAACACACATTCTCCTTTTTAATCACACACAGGTTATCCATTTGCTTAGGAAGCTTCTTCTTAAAGTTCATTTTCTCCCTAAACCCGTATGTCTCATGAAGCCTGGATGACAGGAGTGGGGTTCCTGTTTTTACAGCAGTGGCCCTGAGGAGCCTCAGCTCCCCAAGTTCTTCCTGGCCTCGGCCTCGGCATGCTGCCTCACCTTGTTAACCTGGGACAGCGGGGTCCTCACGGCTCCCGCGGGCAGCCGGCCCCTGCTGCCGTCTTCGAACAGCCTCCCGGGGGACCGCTCCCGCCGCGTGCTGAGCATGCGGCCCGGGGACTTCTCCCGCTCCAGGGGGCGGCCAGGAGACTTGTCCCTGCGCAGCTCTGTCCGCCCCTCGCGGTAGCGGTGGGGTGTGCTTGGCTCTCGGGGGTGGCTGGGGCCTTCCGGGGGCGCCGGGCTGGAGGCCACGCGCTTGGTGATGTGCTCGTTGTACGTGGGTGGGCCTCGCTTGTTGGGGCTGCTGGCGACAAGAGAGGGAGGTCAGGAGCTGCAGAGCCACAACCGCGGCGGTGGGGTTGGGGGGCACATTCTCCTTCTTCTCTGAGCAACCCCCATGCCCCGGCTCAACACTGACGATTAGAAAAAGATTAGACCTGGAGTCCCTCAGACTCTGTGTGTGTTTGATTTTGGTAGTGAGGACAAGGAAGAAAGCAAAGATGACAACAAAAGAAACCCAAGCTTCCTGGTCTCAGTGCAGCTTTGACATACACGGAGCACCTAGTGTGTGCCGGGCCCTGTGCCGAGCTCTTTGCCTGCATTGTCGCACTGTCTCGTTAAATAGTCACAACAGCTCTCTGAGCTACGAAGCATGATGCTCATTGTGCAGGCAAGAAAATGGAGACAGAAAGAAGTCAGGTGACTCGCCACAGCTAGTGCGTGGTAGAGCTGGGATTCCAAAAGAGCTGAGTTTGATGTCATAATCCCTATGCTACATCCTACGGACCTAGTATTCTCCAGAGCCAAGAGGGACGTCTTCCCCTGGGAGTTAAGCCTGCTGAGACCCAGAATTTCAGGGACCCACAAAGACCCTCGGCGCAGGGGAGCGGTTTTGAAGAATCCTGTGCTGGTCAATACCAACTGCCTTGTCTGTCCCCCTCCTGAGCCTGGTATTTGGTCACCTCTGCCTCCAGGTGGCTTTCCAAGAGTCCCTGGGGCACCTGATGCAGATGCGACTGCTCAGAAAGTTGACAGTTCACAGTCGTCGTAATAAGATGACAGAGAGGTGTAGGGATCGGGCCTGATATCATTAGGAAACCGAGCAGGGCGGATAAAATCAGTGTAGCTGGCTCAAAAAACGTCCCAGGCCCCAAAAGTTGATGATTAATAATCAGACACTTGAAAACACGGGGGCCTCTCTGCATGACCAACCCAACCCTCCACCCAGTCCTGGCCTGGATATTTCAAATGAAGACTGCAGCAGACCTGCGGCCCTAACTACCTCTGTGAGGACATATGATCCAGAAATAGAACTGAAATGTGGCCTCCTGAGTTGATTCCTTCTCACCCTGGTCAGTGGGAAAAGTACTGGGGTCCTCATTATCTGAGCGTAATTGGTGCTGGGAAAAGGCAACCTACTTAAAATGGGGACGAGATTTTATAGTGAATGTTCCTTGAAGACATATTTTGATTGATTGGGGGTTTATCTTGGAAAATAAAACTTGAAATCAGGAAAATAATTTATTTTGTCCTAGATATTTTTAAAATCTAAATTACAATGCAATTACATGCTGATTCTTAGAATGAACCAAGTATAAATCACATAATGATTTATTTTGCTCTAATTTTCTCAACAAAATTGTAGCTGACATGCTATGACATCCTTTACATCGATGTTGGACTTTTGCAGTAAGATTCTAAAGAGGGTTGTTCAAAAATATTTGAGAGAGTCAGGCATGGTAGTTCATGCCTGTAGTCCCAGCTACTTGGGAGGCTGAGGCTAGAGGATCACTTGAGACCAGGAGTTCAAGACAGCCTGGACAACATAGCAAGACCCTGCCTCTAAAAAATTAAAAATTGAGATCATCAATGGTTTTCTCAAAGGCCTATCTTAATCCTTGATATTTAAATCCTTCTCTTTGGAAGAGGTTATTGTTTCATCAACTTTTTAGGTTTTTTCCCTTCAACTATTGGTCTAACTTACCAGAACCTCCCCTATCAATGTTCATAATTGAAATGCAACAGCAGCAAAGACAGAAACCCCCTAGACAAGGAGAGACTCTAGAACAGGCTTGAGGGCCAAATCCAGAAGATGCCTGTTTTTGTAAATAAAGTTTTATTGGAACATAGCCATGCCACTGTCTATGGCTGCTTCCACACTACAACAAGGTTGAGTAGATGAGACAGACCACATGGCCCGCAAAGCCAAAAATATTTACCTTCCAGACCTTTACAGAAAAGGTTTGCCAATTCCTGCTCGGCAGTAAAACAGAGATGTTGGTGGACAGAGATAATTTTATAAGCAGTCGGTTCACAGTGAATTGTTTCACGTCATTCACTTGCTTCCCCATCAGTGCTAACTGGGGCCATTCGGGCAGCAAATGCTCCGAAGGCCAGGAGCCCTGTGTTGTCTGTGCAGCAGAAACATTTGAGATAACTCACATTTGAAAAACATCCTGAAATCAAGGTTTATATTCCTCTCTAGCCATACGGCTTTGAGATATGGAAGACAAATAGAAAAATAAATTCTAAGTAGGAAAACTACATTAAGCCTATTTGTAGTGGACGAGAAATCATAAAATGTGTCCACAGGGGCCCATGATAAAGCAAATGAGAGGGGGCTCATCGCGCCGGGGGAAGAAGGATGGCTCAGGAAGGCCATTCAGGACATCAGGTTAATGGCAGGAAAGAACACACCCATCATCCTAAGCCAAGCGGGCTGTATTCCACCTCCTCCTCCATTAATGACCAATGATCTATTAATACCACATCAATTTTATGGTTTTTGCAAACAGTCACATTTCCTGCTCTGCTAAACAGACCAGGGCAACGAGGCCTGCAGTGCCTCACACCCAGCCAAGCCGCCTTCCACATCTGACCTGACCAAAGCAGTCAGCAACAAAAAGACTGTTCTATAAGCCAAGGGAGAACTAAAGACGAACTGCTGACCTTCCAGACATGCTTGGCAACAGCAGGAAAGCTAACACATTATTTCTGCCCCTTGTTCACAGGTATTGGAACCATTTTTGACCACACAATAGCAAGTCCTTACCGAGAGATTACGTAGTCTCAAAAGCAAAGTGCCTGCTCATCTAACTAGGCAATGGGGAGGAAAAAAAAAATCTAATTACTTCAATTTGTTTCTGGCATGACTTGGAAATTACTTAAAGAAGGTCAGACCTTTTCAGGGGAGGCCTGTAGCCCACTGAGCAATCACTCTGGAGACAGGGCCAAACCAAAGGAGTCAGGAGCACTTAATTATTGGCACTTCTGGTTTTCCAGCAAATTTCCGGGATTAAAACCACACTAACCAAACATTTTAGATGAATTAACTCCTGTACATCAATGAAAGAAAGAGACTATTCATTAGGACATAGGGCCAGAATATTAAATTGATGACAGTCTTTTCCAAGATTTAAGTATTTTATGATATTAAATGTGGTTCTTCCACCAAACTGTGAGCCCCTTGAGAATAAGAAAACAGTGTTTTCTTCATCTCTATATCCCTAGCCCCAGAGCTCATGTCTGGCACGTGGCAGGGGTCCTTAACAATCTATAGGATACACAGGTATGGCTGGTAATCCAGTCCCAAAAATTAAAATCCTAGGTCGTTGAATTATTCCCCCAGGTTAAATAATCTCAGACCTTCTTTGCAGACCAAGGTTTCAAACTTCCTACACACGGAGCTGGATCTGGCTCCCAGCCCTCCGTGACAAGACGGGGCCGGGCCCACTTCCACATGCAGCTGCTGGGATCACAAGCAGAAGCAGCCTCCAAGGAGGAAAGCTCAGCAACATCCATCAGAATTACAAATGCACGTCTGCTGTCGCCCATCGACTCCTTTTCTAGGAATTTATCCTACAGATAGATTCCTCAGCATGCAAAAATGACATATGTACAAAGTCATTTACTATAGCAACAGACTGGAAACAACCCAAACATCCATTGGTAAAGGAGCAATTAAGTAAATTAAGGCACAGCCATGGGAAGGAATGCTATGCAGGCATTTGAATAAAAATGAATGAAGAGGCCGGCACAGTGGCTCACACCTGTAATCCTAGCACTCTGGGAGGCCGAGACGGGAGG
>VBSM01003044.1:8545632-8560780 GCA_008086735.1 Cheirogaleus medius
AAAAAAAAAAAAAAAAAACAATGGAATCTCAGTAAGAACAGCAAGTTTCCCAAAACATCTCATCCCCAGAAAACTGTCGCTATCTGACCTGTCTGACTACTCCCCGGAAAAGACCCACTTTTTCAGGGCTTGTCTTTATTTGACCTGACATAGAACTTGCTCATCAGGAAAAGTCCGACGCCCAGGCAAAACAATCAGTGGCAAGGGCTTAAAGCAGTGATACCAGTCGGGGAAAATCAGAAGAGTTTCTTTTGGGGGTGAGAAAAATGTTCTAAAATTCGATTGTGCTGATGGTTGCACAAATCTGTGGATATACAACAAACCCCTGATTGTACCTTTAAAGGGTGCATTTTATGGTATATGAATTTTCTCAACGAAGAGTGTTTTAAAAAAAGGGGAAGAGTACGTGGACAAACACACACACGCATCGACTTGTACAGTCGTCCCTCGGTGTCCGTGGGGGACTGGTTCCAGGACCTCCTGTGGATACCAAAATCTGGATGCTCAAGTACCTGATATGAAATGGCGCAGTATTTGCATATAACCTACATACATCCTCCTGTACACATTAAGTCATCTCTAGATTATTTATAATATCTGATACAGTATAAATGCTCTATAAATAGTTGACAATTTTAAAAGTCTGTACATGTCCAGAACAATTTTTTCAAATATTTTTCATCTGTGGTCTGTTGAATTTATGGTGCAGAACCCACGGATACTGAGGGCTGACTGTATATGCATAAAGGATCTCTAAATGGAAACACAAAAACTTTAAAAATTAGTTTCTGCCCATGGAGACCTGGGTAGCAGAGGGTAAAGAGACTTGGGAAGCGTGAGCGAGCTGGAAGACAGTTTCTACCATATACCTTCTTGTATCCTTTGAATTTTGTGCCCTATGATTGGATTACTGATTTGAAAATAAGTAAAATATTAAAAATAAAATGTAAAAAGAATATCAGTCCAATCGTGTTCAGGGGGTTTCGAATTCCATGGAAGCCGCGAGGCAGGCTGGAAATCCCAGGCCGGCTCTCCTGGTCTCACACCTCTGGACCTGCATGCACAGCTGGCCTTTCCTTCCTGCCTGAGCACTCCCCGCTGCCCTCCCTGCGCCCAGCCCCCCGGCCTCATTTCTGATGGGAAATCCTTCCTGGTCCCCACGTCCAGGCCAGGGACCCTCTCTGAGCTCCCAGGGTGCTTCACACCACCCCATCAGAGCCTGGCCCTTCTGTGCTCTAATCCATTGGTGTCTCTCCCACGGGGCTCTGAGCATCATCAGAGACGGGCTGTGTCTGGTTCATTCACCATCCTCTCTCCCCTCGCAAGCCCAGCAGTGAACATGGCACAACATCTGCTAAAGCAGTGAATGCATAATTTGTGCTCCATCCCTCACATAGCCACCGAAAATAGCCACGAGAGAAAGATCAGAACGCTCCCTTCTGACCTTTCCAAGGGGATATTTTACGATTCTCCTGAGGCTCATAAAAGACTGTGCCATTTCAGTGCTGCAGATCTCAAAAGAAACAGGTAGTTCGAGCTTGAGGACAAAGTGAAGACTGGAAAACTTCAACCAGTTTAGCAAGATTTCCTTCGGCCTTTGGAGAAAAGCACACTGCCTCCAGCGATGAGGAAGGGGAGAGGTTGGTTACCTGCGGGAGGTGGAAGGGACCCGGTGGTGGTCAGTGCCGGACTCCTTCACGAGGTTTCCTTTGCAGCAGATGACCCTTAATTTATCCTGGTACGAGGACGCCAGGTAAATTGCTCCCGAGGAGATCGCGGGGCCCAGGTAGCGTGGATTCGGGATTTCCAAGTATGCTCGGGCAGGGGTCCTGCAGAGGTCCGGGTGAGAGTTTCCAGTCAGTGCGGGTTAGGAAGAAACATGCGCCCGCCCCAACACCCTGCCTCAGCAGCTGAGGTTTCAAAGCAGGGAGGGCAGCGCTTACCCCAGTGACGAGCGGGCCTGGATCTCAATTACTTCGAGTGAGTTGAAGTGGGTCACAAACAAATAGGGTTCTCTGTAGGCTGTGTGGCCACCATAGAGGAAGAGCATGGAATGCAGGGTTAAAAGAGGGAAAATCAAAATCTGGCCGCAACGCATTCTTTGACCCAGCAATCCCACGTAAAGGAATTTATCCTACAAATCCAGATCCGTGTGCCAGCATCATCACGCGTGTTTGAGTACATTCACTGCCATGTTGTTAGAGCAGAAGATGGGAAACAGCTCAAGTGTACGTTATAGGGGATCAGTTAAATAAATATCTACGGAACTCTACACAGCTGTAAAAATACACAAAGCTAAAGATATTAAAAAAAAAAAATACCCAAGGTACATTGCTCAGTGCATAAAGCAAGGTTCAGAATGACGTGTAACGTGAGCTACCTTACTGATTAAAAAAAAGAAGGTGAGAAAAAATCTATTTTTATGTGCTTGTATTTGCATAAAGCACTGGAAGGATAAGAAACTCATAAAAGCTTTTTCCTTTGGAGGAACAGGATGGAGAATTTGGGAGAGGAGTAACATGGGTGAGACTTCTCACTGTATACCTTCTTAAACTATTTGATTGTAAACATCTTCGAAAAATTAAATTAAAAGAAAAAAAGACTGAATTCATAGATAATTAGATATTTCTGGTCTCTTAATACTCTATCTCTGTATCACAGTGTCACTGAAACTAGAGAGGGTACGACCGGAAATGTTTTCTGCCTAAAAGGAAAAAGGTGATTATCACTATTATTATTTGTGGTAAATTATTACTTTGGTGGTATTATTATTATTTCAGAGACAGGATCTCGATCTCTCTCTCTCTCCCTCTCTCTCTCTCTCTCTCTCTCTGTCACCCAGGCTGGAGTGCAGTGGCATCATCGTAGCTCACTGCAGCCTCGAACTCCTGGGCTCAAGCAATTCTCTTGTCTCAGCCTCCCAAATAGCTGGGACTACAGATGCACACCACCACGCCCAACTAACTTTTTAATTTGTTTGTAGAGATGGGATCTTGATAGGTTGCCCAGGCTGGTCTTAAACTCCTGGCCTCAAGCAATCCTCTTACCTCAGCCTCCCAAAGTGCTGGGATCACAGGTATGAGCCACCATACCTGGCCTACTTTGGTGTTAGACTATTAGGTTAGGCTTCCGGGTACTCAAGCCCTCATGCATGCTCCTTGCCTTGAACCTGGGCTGACCCCGTGGCCCTCTCTAACCAGCGGAATGTGGTAGAAGTGCGCGGGCCTGCCAGCTTCCACTTCCAGGCTCTTGGAGGAAGCCCATGTGGAGAGCAATCAGGGTCTCCAGCCACCTGCCCCAGCTGAGCACCCACCTGACGGCCAGCACCCATTACCTGCCACATTGTGAGGACTTTCTAGTTGTCCCATGGCCCCTGCGGACACCACATGAAGCAAACTGTCCAGTCCAGCCACAGAATCAGGGGCAATGACAGGCTATTGTTTTAAGTCATTAAGTTTTGGAATGGGTTTTTATGCAGTAATAAACAAAATAGCCTTGAGGGTATTTCAGCCAGGAAGGCATTTCAGAACATTCACGTAGATATATATATAGTACATACCTGTACGTATGTACATGTTTATTCTTTGACCCGGCAGCTCTTTTAGGAATTTATGATACTATTTGACAAGTATACAAAGATGTTCACTGAAGCATTGTTTACGCTTACAAAAAGAATGGGCATGACCTTACTGCTTTGCCTACTTAGAACTGGTTAAATTCATAGGTGATCAGCTATGCCATGGAATTGTAGGCGCCTTTGAAAATGACTGAAATAAATCCACAGGGGATGGTCTCCTTTCCATCATGAGACCTAGCAAATATTTCACAAGGCTGGGACTGTGGCCTGGTGGATGGGGCTTAGGCATCAAGCCCCAGAATCTTTGTCGTGAGCATTTACTCAGGTGACTGTTACACACAGAATGTGGTGTCTAATGGAACTCATCAACACAGTGTTTAAGAAAAATAAAATTCTACTTGCAATTCTTTCCCAGAATACCAGCAGCTGGCAAAAGAGAAGCCCCCACCCCAGGCCTCACGTACCAAAGGCCAAAGGTAAGCGACTCCACTTGAGATCGTCCGTGCGGCTCCGTCTTCCGTAGGAATCCACGAACACCCCAAATTCTGCAAGGTGTCAAGAGCACGTGGACATTAGCACAGCCACAGGCAGGGTGTGCCAGTGACGGACAGAGCAGGGAGGGACAGAGCCCGGGGGACGAGTGGCAGGCTTAACTGGGTAGTCAGAAATGCAGGATCTCTGCTGACCACCTCTCAGAGTTATTAAAAGTGAGACATTTTTTAATTAACAAAAATCTTTATTATATTTTCTTAAAGAAAGAGGGACTCGAGTGAAAGGGAAGAAAAGGGAAAAAGGGAGTAAAAAAAAAAAGAGGGAGAGGGAAGAAAGAAAAGACAGAGACAGGGAGAGGTGTAGAGACCCAGAGACAGGGAGGGAGAGATGGAAAGACTCAGAGATTAAAAAAAAAGGAAAGAGCAAAACAAAGAAATAAGGCCAGAGAAAGAAAACAAGGAAGAGAGAGAAAGGAAAGAGAGAGAGAGAGAGATGGAAAAGGAAAAAAACCGCCTGCTCTTTGGAGAGAACGTGATGGAGTCAGACTGCACTAGCGTGCAATGGAGAGGAGGAGAACGCCCCGGGATCCCTGGAGGTGCTGGGAGGACATTCTTTGTACTTCCACAGCAGGACCCACCCTGCCCCAGAGCCCCACTGACCAACCCCCAGCCTGACACGGACCCGATCTGGGATCCCGACACGCACACGAGCCCAACAGAGCAGGGGCGGCGGCCGCGACTCACCGTGGAAGCACAGCAAATACTCCTCCCGCTGCCCTGCGCCGTTCACCTGCACGATCGAGACAGGGAAGCTGTTGGAAGAGGAGGCAAACACGGCAGGCGCCAGGGAATGGTCATTCTTATCCAGGAATTCTGTAAAGGCAGGCGAGAAGCAGGGTCTCAAGAATGACTTCCGATTCTCAGCAGGGTCTGAGCCGTGCGTGGGGCGGGGAAGGGGACACGGGCCCTACCCTCAAGTGTGTACTGCTTCATGTCGATTTCGTAGAATTTATTGGTTCCAATGAGGATACTGTAATTGGTGAAGTGGATACAGCTGCAGGGCTCTGAGGTCTCTATCTCCTGAGACGAGAGAAGATATGAGAGGTGACACCGGACAGCCATGCGTCCACTGCTGTTCTGTTTCTGCCTGAAGCCTAGAGCCACACCCCGCAGGTGACTGCCACCAGACTTGCTCATGGAAAGCCTCTCATGCCTCTCGGGATGACCAGTGATTCATTTGCCACCTCTTCCTATTGTTCTGTGCAACCCCAGACTAAGAAAATACAGTCAAATTACAGCCACAGAAAATGGTCAGAAACACCATTTCAAAGAAAAGATAGAACTTTAACAATACAACATTCTTATCAGAGAAAAAAAAGACTGGAAAAATACACCAACTATTAACAGTGGTGGGTAGAAGGAATGGTTTTGGTTTCCTTCTTTTTGCTACCATCTAAGTTTCTAATTTGAACCTACATTACCTATATAATTATCATCATAGTCATTCTATCTTAATTATTTGCTTCCTAATTATTTTTACTTGTTTTTAGGCCAATCCTAATGTCGTCAAAAGAAAAATCAAGCATGTTTATTCAAAATGGTCGCCAGGAATCATAAAAACACAATGATTTCTGAGAATTTTCCTGAAGCTAACAGTTCAAACTCCGGTCAGCATAACCATCATCACTGAATATTTATTGGCCATCTACTAAGCATGAGAAAACTTTTAGGCAGCATGATACAGTGAAACGGCAGGGAACAATCAAACTTCAGTTTTGGTCTCAACTTTATAACTCAGGATCTCTGCCAGCTTCAGTTTTCTTACCTGAAAACTGGGGAGGACCATCCTGCTTTTTTCAGAACTGTTGTGAAAAATGTTCGTAAAAGAACTAGCTCAGTCCCTGGCACTGTGGGTGTTCAATAAACACACAAACTGAACTAACAACATCCCGCCCAGGATGGAATAGTCTAACAGGTAATGATCCTTATCTGTTATTCACCCCTCATTTCACTTTTGAGACTAATCATGAAAGCACCGGAAATAAATTAGGCTTATGATGAGTGGAACATTCTTAGTCTAGGGACACCAGACAGCCATCTCTAGAAGCAAGGCGAATTTAATGATCTAACACGCACCTTGTCCGCACTGCAGTTGTCGTTGCAACTCCCTCTGTTCCTCCTCTGAGAACCAGCTCCCTAATTACATATCAAAATAGAACTAGCACTGGGTATTCCAGAAGGTTCTATGAATAGAAACCTCTAGAATCTAAGAAAGATTTTGATAATTGCTACCTGGAACTGCTAGCTTCTTAGAGAGAGCTTCTTTCTTTTTTCCACTGGTTCAAAAGTAGCGTCTCCTCCATCAGCCAACTTTCTGCTCTAACAAAATGCTGAACTCACTGGGCTGGATAGAGAGGCAGTTCCCAAACAGGAAAAGATAAGCAAGATAGAAAACTGCAGCTCTAAGCAGCTCTGGAGGTTCCTCCAGAAAAGAAGAGTCTCACTCTCTAGGGAGGTCGGCCCAGGCTGAAGGCCAGTGGATGGAAGGGACCAGACACATGCTGCTTCCCAAGACAGCAGGACAGGCCAGACCACGCTCTGCTGAGGCAAAGCCCAGACTTACTTTCCGGATGCAGTATTTGCTGAGGTTTTCGTTGTAGCGGAGAATGACGACTTTGCTGGGCATGGCTGCGCAGATGCAGAGCCCGTTCTCAATCTGAAAAGCAATCGAAGAAAGAAAAACAGTCACCAGTGTGAATACTGGCTCTGGGGCAAAACGAGGAAAGAAGTGATCCGTTTAGAAGGGGGGCTCTCAATTTGGGCCAGACGGTTCTGCCTGGTGGTGGGGCTGTCCTGAGTGCTGTAGGATGCTGAGCGGCAGCCCTGGCCCCTACCCACCAGATACCTGTAGCACCCCAGCTGTGACAATCAAAACTGTCTCCGGCCATTACCAAATGTGCCCTGGGAGTCCAGAATCCCCCCTGCTTGAGAAGCACCCCTGTAACTGGGATCCAGAGAAGACCTCGGGGAGCCACCTGACACCACACACACTTCACATGTGTGTCCCTCTGCTGGAGACACATTCTTTTGACAAACTTACCTTGCGGGTAGGGTAGGGTGGAATCATGGAGGGGAGAGAAAAGGTCATAGAAATTGCTATTAGAATTTGGAGAAAATTTCGGTCCAAGGGGAAAAGTTCATAGCTAAGACCTGTATATGCAGAGTTAGACATCAACACTCTCTTTTTCCTTTTTTTTTTTTTTAATGGCAGCCACTCCAGCCCACTAAGGCTGGAAACAGCCTTCACCACTGGCCAAAAACTTTCTTTTTCTAGAACAGTTGAAACCCTCTTACTTCACTTCCTACACCCAGATCTTTGTCATTCACCAAGGGTGAAAATAGGCTATTGCTCAAATAAGGCCTGACATGAAGGTCAGCAGATGGTAGAACACGTATGGCAGACACATAAGACAACTGAAATTGTGCCCAAGTACAGTGGCTCACGCCTCTAATACCAACACTTTGGGAGACCAAAGCAGGAGGATTGCTTGAGGCCAGGAATTTGAGACTAGCCTGGGCAACACAGCAAGACCCCTGTCTCTACAAAAAAAATTTTTTAAAAATTAGCTAGGCATGGTGGTGCAAGCCCAGCTACTCAAGAGGCTAAGGTAAGAGGATCACTTGAACCCAGGAGTTTGAGGCTGCAGCGAGCTGTGATCATGCCACTGCACTCTAGCCCAGGCAACGAAGCAAGAGCCTATCTTAAAAAAGAGAGAAAAAGAAAAAAGGAGAGAGAAAATGGAAATTGCTCGTGATGTTCTACTTCTTGGTGTAGGTGGCAGGTTCGTGGATATCTGCCACATTATTAGGCTTTAGTATTTACATATACGTTACCTACTTTTAAAAAATATTTCAAATACTATAAAACTAATTTCTAATTCCAAAAAACTAATTTTTAAAATGAAAATACACATTTCTAAGTAACTCAGTATTCACAGACATCATAAGAGAAATTTTAACGTGTGTGGAATGATGATAATACATTTCCAATATCAAAATATACAGGGTGCAACTAGAATGATAGTTAGAAGACAATGCAGTTTTAAAATCCTTATAATTAGAAAAATACCATAAAAATTAATGAGCTAAATAAGAAATTAGAAAAAGAATCGAGGAAAGCGAGAAAACGGAAGGAAGGAAAACAAAGATAATTGCAAAAATTAATGACATAAAATAATGCTATACTAGAGACAATCATTAAAGCTCAAAGCTACTCCTTTGTAAAGATTAATAAAATTGGAATGCCTCTGGTGAAATTAGGACAAACAAAAGATATGATACAAGTAATATTTGGAATGAAAAAGGTAACATAACTACCATAAAAGAATATAACAAAGAATGTAACAAAAAAAGAAAAGCAAAACATGTTCTGTTTAAAAAAAAAAAAAATTGTTTAAATTGATGAGTACAAAGCTTTTACCTTACTTGGTCTCCAGTCTGAAATTCCCAATTTCCTCTGGCAACATCTGTCTATGAGCCCCCTTAAGATTCACCTTTTCCAAAAAGCCTTTTCAAATGAACACCTTCCTAGGCCAGTCTCGCCTTACTTTATACTCTGTCATTTATACTCTTTTTATTATTTGCCATAGTTAAATAATCTCGACACTCAGATATGCAACTAGGAAAAAAACAAACCCTCATAGTCAGAGGGCCCCCAGAAACCATAAGTCCCCCACACAGAGTCCCCTGGGGCTGGCCGCACAGCCCCCCAACTCATCCCACATCCCTCGTAACAGACCCCTCTCAAGGCTCAGTCCAGCACACAGCATGTGCTCAGTAAATGCCTACCGATGCTTCCTTTGGATTTCATTAAAGTTATATACATACGTGCGTACACAATCATAAATATGCAATTTTTTATCAACACCTAAGTGGACATACAGGAATAACATTTACCAGGTGTCGGGCAGGTAGGAGGGGAGAGGAGGGGATGGGTATATACAAACATAATGAGTGAGATGTACAACGTTTGGGGGATGGTCATGCTTGAAGCTCTGACTCGAGGGGGGGGGCATGGGCAATATACGTAACCTTAATATTTGTACCCCCATAATATGCTGAAATAATAAATAAATACGCAACTTTTTAAAAATGAAAAACAAATTTTTTAAAGCAAATAAGAGAATGTATTTATGTACCAAAATTCAACACGCCAGAAACTGCAAAAGAATTAGAGTTCTCATGAACTGACTTTACGTTCTGTAAATGTCATAAATTAGAATTTGTAAATTCTAGTAATAAAACATCCATTCATCCAGTTCAGACATGGAGATCCATGTTAGATTTAAAAAAACAAGGCACATCATATACACACACACACTCTCTCTCTCTCTCTCTCTCTCTCTCATTTTCAAACCATGGACCATCCCTTTAGTTTTGTTAATTTTAGTCTCATTTTTCTCTCCAACATTTCCTTTAGATTCAAAACCTATACAAATTTCATGGCTACACAAATTATTTCACGTGCCTAAAGGAAGCAACAGAAATTTAATCCAGTTTGAGGACATACAATTGTGAAAGTTGTCAGAACCAAAATGGAGTCGGTAACGTTAAGAAAACCCTGACAAACAGAGCCAGGGAAGGCCATGAAGAGAAGGGTTCTCACACACGTATGCCTGATAACAAAAAAAGACTACAACAACCACAACCTTGCACGAAGGCCACTGCCACTTACACAAAAAACCCTTCTGCAAGGACTTGTGGCCCAGCAACTGCCTGTCCAACCTTGTAGCCAAGGATAATTATTTCAAAACAATGATGCAATCCTCCTTGTTTTTTCCTTTAAAATCCTTTTGTCTTCCTTTACCTCCCTGAATATACACACAGTTTATGACAGCATGCGTATTCCCCTTGCAATGCTCTATTCGCCAATCAATCTCTTTTTCTTTCAGAGAGACTCTCTCTGTTTGTCATTAAGGTTGACACAATTTTCAAGGTGAGATCGACGAGCTCTGTGCAAAGAGGGGCAGTGCCAATTTCAAGAACATCCGGCCAGAGAGGGCTCCGAGCGGCGCTTACCTTGCCGGCGGCAAACAAGTGGCAGCCTTTGACAGCTTCGAAAATGTTGGGCGAGATGTCCGGCTGGGCGGGAAGGTGAGACTGTGCCAGGGACTGTTTCACTTTCTTCACGTCCACGAGACACAGCGCCCGCTCTTCTCCTGGAGGGGAAGAGGAACGGCCTCTCGTCAGGGTGACACCGTTAAGTAAAGACAATTGCGGTTCTTGTCCTGATCACAGATAGAAGCCGTGAGAGGCCATGCGAATGGACTGAGCTTCTCACAAATCCCTGTAAACACACTTCGGGTCCACGTTTTAGATCTCAGAGGAAAACATTTGGCCTTTTAGTCAAGATTTGGGGAGTGCGGGGCAGGGAACTGGGCCATACTGTCAAACATGCCCCCAGCAAAGTAGAGGAAGAATGTGTTAGGGAGCAGGGAGGGGACATCGATAAAACAACAGCCTTTGACTGTTCGAATAAGTGGATGTCGCGAGAGACGTTGCAGATTAAAGGAGACAAAAGGGACGTGATTAAATGCAATGCATGATTCCAGGTTGGATCATGAATCAGGGGAAAAAAAATACTGTAAAGGACATTATAGGAGCCACAAGTAAAATCTGATTATGGGGCAGTACATCAGATAATTGTACTACAGTGAGGGTTAAATTTCCTGAATGCAAAAACTGTACCATGTGAAACCATTCTATCTGATACCGTAACAGTGGACGTATGTCATTACACATTTGTCAAACCCCATAGAATATGCAACACCAAGAGTGAACCCTAATGGAGACTGTAGACTCCGGGTGACATGATGTGTCAGTGTAGGTTCATCGGGTGTAAGAATGCACCACTCTGGTGGGGGATGCTGATGGCACGAGAGGCCGTGCGTGAGTGGGCATCGTGGGGATGTGGGAACTCTCTGTACTTTTCTCTCAAATTTTGCTGTGAACCTAAAACTGCTCTGAAGAATAAAACAGAAAGGAAAGGAGGGAAAAGAGCTGAAACATCAATAAAGCCCAGTTCCTAACCATATTATTTTGGCACCTGGATACAGCCATGCCTGAAACAAGCCCTAACTGTGGATGTCTTGAACAGTGAATCAATAAATTATTGTCTTTCCCTTAAAAAAATAGGATCACCAACAAAGAGAAAGGGAAAAAAATTGTGCCACGGTTATGTGATAGAATGCCCTTGTCCTTTGGTTGGTGTGCTGAAGGATGTGGCGTCATACCTGCAACTAACTCTCAAATGGTTCAGGAAAATTGTGTGTGTGTGTGTGTGTGTGTGTGTAGGAAGAGAGAGAGAAAAAAATGTGACAAAATATTAGCAAATGGTGAATCCAGATGAAGGTTCGCCGAGAGTTCACAGACATGAGAGGGACCGCGTGGTGACAGGGCAAGCTCTCAGAAGGGCACGGCCATGGTGGTTCTGACGCAATCAGGACAAAGGTTTTGAATTGAATGAGTCTTTGGGGCTTGGCACTCTTCGCTTGGCATCATAGTGGGATGTTCTTTGGGGGTGTCAGACTGTGCTGAACTTGACACCGAAAGGGAACCAAATCTGGACAGAGAGGGTCCATCAGCTGAGGATCCCCTCTAGGGACAGAGAGGCAAAAGCTACTGCTGTCCCCACCTGCAACCCGGAGGGCCTGCCTTTGTGTTTCACAAGCATGCAACGTGGTTTAACAAATCACTTCCCCTAAAAAGGAAAGAAAAAGCGCCGCGTCCTTGGGTTCACACCTGCTATCATGAGTAGCTTCTCCAGGTCCTTGATAATGTAAATTTGGAAGACTGCTCCGATTCCTGGAACGTGAGTTAGGGAGTTTTTCAAGACATTCAGTGCATAGAGCCCTTCCTCGGTGCCCACCAACACCACCTGCAGAAGTCCAAAGGCAGAACATAAGCACAACCGTGTCACCGGAACAATCCTTTAGAGGAAGAGCAACAAAGTCCCTACAGCCCTTTCTTTCTTGACAGCATGTGGCTGTAACCAGACACCGCTGACCGTGCCCATGAAAACATTACCTGGTCACTGAAGGGCAGTGTGCAGTTCATGTCTAGACGGTCATCACCTTCCAGTTTCAGCAGGGAGTTTCCAAGTAATTTCTTTGGAAATGAAATATGTGAAACAAAAGAAAAAAACAAGACGTAGTGAGGTTGAACTGTTCATGCACAAACCAGCCAGAGAGACAGAGAGAAGTTTAAAAGCAAGTTAAACCTGAAAATGCTCAGAAACACAATCTGCTCTTAGCTTGCCCCGTATTTTGATCTGTGCTTTGCAACAGCAAGACGTGAGAGTCACTGGTATCTCCGGGGCGGTTGTTAATTAGCATCTGAGTTATAACTTGGCTTGGATGCAGAAATAAATGCGTGGAATAGACAGACAGAGCTATTCTGTGCTAAGAAATGTGCTGAAGCTAAAGAGACTTCCCCTGCAAAGGGTTAATAAGCTGCACGAGCCCCTTCCCCCCCCGGGCTGCAGCAAAAGTGCACACACAGTGTCAGCAGCGAGCCAACGAGCCTCTGAGCCTCTTTACCTGAACCCACGCAGGCAGAAGCTCGTAGGAAATACAGTCACCGGCCTATTGTACACACAGTAACGAGGATTTCAGTAAAAGGCTTATGCATGGGACAATGAAACAAGTCATCAAAACAGGCCTACCCAGCAGGCAAAGCTCTTTTCAGGAGGCTCATGGTTAAGAATCTCCCGCTTGCTAACACGTACAGTGTTTATTAGAAGTGAAGTGTCTGAAAAGAGCTATTTGGTTTTCGGTGGAGCAAACACCCGTGAGCGATGAGCACTGTTTGTGTCCTGGAACATTCTAGGTGGGGTGATGCCAACCGAGGCACACCTACGTTTCTAACATCTTAAGGATAAGTAGGATTTCGAACCTGCCTACGGAAGAGCAAATACTGCAGACGCAACTGAGACTGCTACAAAAAGCCTCCCTGAAGGAGACGGGGCTGTCGGCAGCCTACCATGCTGCTTCACGGCCAAAGCGCTTCTAATGCAAACCTTCAAGCCAAATGAACAGAGTGAACAGGAAAGAGGATTTCCTTGTAAGTATATCTGCTGCTGGGTCGCCACTACCAAGGTCTACGGCGCCCCAAGAGTTGGCGACTGACGCCGATTCTCCCATTCTGAACGGCTGCAAAGAGAAGGTTCGTGATGCCACCAAGCTACCTCGGTGCCTGCGCCTTCGTCGCCGCCAGACTCCTGCTCGTGCCCCAGTCTGCAGCCAGCAGCCCTCAGAGAGGGAGCCCAAGGGACATTGAGACAGCCAGCAGGATTCCCACTGCCAAGACCAGTCACCAAGTGAGCCCACTTCAGAGAGACAAGCTGCGGTGCCTGTCGTCATACTCACAGCATCGGCTTCTGCTTTTTCCCTAGAAACTCTCCCACCTGCGACAACGGATTCTAAGGCGGTGACCCAGCGCTGTTTGTCGGGGAAGCTGGGAGCTAGCAAGTAGAGGGTTCTCCCGGGCCAGCAGGTGGTGTGCGGGTGAGACTCCATCTTCAGTATGTATGGGACATCTAGGAGATTTCACAGAGAGCACAGGATTGGGTGTGGACTTCCCCCATTCCCGCTGGGAGGGACGGCCCTGAGATGTTAGAGATCCCACCGAACTGTGCGAGTCCCAGGAACCGCTAGGATGGAGGAGCTGAGGAAGGTGGGCCTCCTGTGCAGAGCCGATCTTCCACGTCCCCCTCCTGCCCCTTCCGGACCACCGAGCCCAGCCCACCTCCAGGGTGGGGCCCCTCCGGCTCCTCCTCACCTGCTTTGGCTGTATTTGCGAGTTCAGAAGCACCAACGGCACCATGAATAGATACATCCCCGTCGGGAAGGCACAGCTCAAATTCTTCCACCGGCCTCTGTCCAGCTTGGTGCGAAGAGGAAGGGCAGAAAGAAAAACAAAAGAACAGGAACAAGAACGAGGGGAGAAGAGAGACAGAGAGAGGGACAGAGAGACAGGGTACGCGTGTAGAGAGAGGCGCACGAGAACAAAGGAGGGAAAGAGGTGTGCAGAGAAGGCAGAGAGGGAAGATAAAAAAAAAATAAAGTGTGTCAGATGAGTAGCACAGTGAAATTTCTGATGCCGATGCGGATTTATGGGTTAGTTGACTGAGGCGGAAGTTCTCGGAAGGTGTATTAGCAGGTGGAATCTTCAGGGCAGCGCCCTGCGGGTTCTTCAGGGGGGAGACCTACAGATGTGAGTATCGCACCAATAACCTTTAGAGAAGTCATTTGGTTTTTAGTTTTCAAAAATGGAAAAGCGTAGAAAGCTTGCAAGGCAATCCAAAAAACAAAGCCTTCACGCCAACACTGGGAGACCTGGGCTAGCCACGTGCAATGACATTCCCCCTGAATTATTAATTTACCTTCTCTGGCTTCGTTGTCATAAATGAGGACTTTTGATCCCTCCAGGACAATGTACTTCCTGTCCCAGCCTTGCTGTCCTCGTTTGTTATTCCTGGGAAAAGAAGGATGGAAACGAAGTATGTTTAAACTCAGAAGAATAAGGCTGGAGGAAGGGGTGAGGGGGTGGCGGGGTGGGGGCGGTTCCTAGAAAAGACACTTTTCCTGGAAAGCATCAGGGCTGGAAGTGGCTTGGGGCCTTCCACACCAACACCTGTCGCGGCCCAAGCCGCTTAGCAACAGTACCTGGGCACCTTCATCCACCCTTCCAGGTGCAAGCTGCTGCTGGGCTCCTTGGTCTGGAGTCCTGGGGAGTTCATTTTGTCACGGCAGAAGGCCTCGGTGAAGTGTGTGGCATATTCGGCAGGCAGGCCACAGGTGGCTGGCAAGCATGTGGAGCACTTGGGATGGCACATCACCTGACATTCTAGGACAGAGCAGTGGGTAACCTGAAGACACCCTCGGCTGATCCTGGACCCTTCCCTTCCCCCTTCAGCCAACCCCAGGGCTTCTCCACCCCCAGCCACATCCTGTGAGTGTGGCCCTGGCACGCAGGTCGCCCCTAAGCTTTCCCAAGTGCCAGACCCCTACAGAGAGAGGAA
>VBSM01003044.1:8560880-8573193 GCA_008086735.1 Cheirogaleus medius
AAAAATCACCTCCACCCGATGGATTTATTTTTTAGATGGAAACACCCAGGTGCCCACTGCAGATGCACAACCGCTGCTCTTACCGAGGCATTTGGATGCCTGCCGTCCAAAGTGCACAGTATCCAGACACACAGCACACTTTGTGGCTCTCATGTTCAGTCCCACGTTGAATCGGTGAGGAATATTGTGATGCATGCGCTCCTTCAGACGCCGACTAAATTCTGGTGGAAAATGTTTCAAAAATCATTAGAGTGCTACAAACAATATCATCGAAAAAGTGAAAAGATGACCCACAGGATGGGGGAAAATATTTGCAAATCTTACGTCTGATGGGGGAGGTGTATCTAGAATATATTAAACAACTCTTACAACCCAATAATTTTTTTAAAAAACCCCAATTTAAAAATGGGCCAAGCATTTAAATAGACAGACATGTCCCCAAAGAGGAGACATAAATGGCCAAAAAGCACATGAAAAGATGCTCAACATCCTTAGTCATTAGGGAAATGCAAATCAAAACCACAATAAGATACCACTTCCCACCCACTGGGATGTCTACAATCTTAAAAATGGAAAATAAGTGTTGGTGAGGAAGTGGAGAAATTGGAACCCTCTGACGTTGCTGGAAAGAATGTAAAATGGTGCCACCACTCTAAAACCCAGTCTGGCAGTTCCTCAAAAGTTGAAACAGAATTCCCATATCACCCAGCAATCAATTCCACCCCTAGGTGTATACCCAAGAGGACTGAGAACATATGCACCCACAAAAACCTGTACATAAAAAAAAAAAACAAAAAAAAAACCTGTACATAAATGTTCACACCAGCATAATTTATGACAACCCCAAAGTGGAAACAACCCAAATGTCCATCAATGGACAAGAATGTGCTGTCCATCTGATAGAACATTATTCAGCCCTAGAAAGAAATGAAGCACTGAAACATGCTACAACATGGGTGAACCTTCCATGCTACAACATGGAAGACACTATGCTCCTTCAAAGCCAGACACACAAGGCCACATATGGAATGATTTATATGAAATGTCCAGAAGAGCAAATTCATAGAGACAGTAGATCAGGGATTGCCAAGGGGAACATTAGTGGAGGGGGAATTGGAAATGACTGATGCAGAGTATTTTTTTTGGTGGGAGTGCCAAAAATGTTCAAAAATTAGAATGTGGTGATGGTCACACAACCCTGTCAACTTACTGAAAAACACTGACGTGTACATTGACAATGAGTGAACTGTATGTTATGTGAATTCTATCTCAATAAAGCTGTTAAAAAAAACCATTAGAGCAGGTGAGTTAAAGATTGTGAAACTATTTTAACACTAACAGATGCATCTAGATTTATATGAATCAACTCAAAATCTCCATTATCTGGTTATTAGGAATTAGGTTTAAGATTGACCACATGATGGCATAGATGCTTCTGGGCATAAAGAAACATTAGCTTTTAAATCAATTGTTTGTAAATGTTTTCAGTCATGAAAGCTTTGTTTTCCAGATGAAATCATGTTTAGAGCTTTTCAGAATCCAATTTAAAAATCACTATTATAAATTACAGAATTTCTAATTATTAAATATATGAACTGACCAAAGAATTCTCCTTTTTTGTCCAGTTTTTTCATGAATAAACTCCTTTTGTTCAAAACCCAACTTTTTAGTCTCAAAGAACTGATTCTTATGTTTATATTCTAGTTTGTTAAAGTTAACAAGATTGAGGCTGGGCACCGTGGCTGACGTCTATAATCCTAGCACTTTGGGAGGCTGAGGCGGGAGGATCGCTTAAGGACAGGGAGTCTAAGGTTGCAGTGAGCTATGATGATGCCACTGTACCCTAGCATGGCCAACAGAGTGATATCCTGTCTCCAAAAAATAAAATAAAAAAATTAACAAGATTGATATTTCCATTTAATAGGCTCCCTATTGATAGTGACCTAACTAATTGGAAGCAATTTTACAGTTGTCTCTCCTTATGCTTGGAGATGTGTTCCAAGACCTGCAGTGGCTGCCTGGAACCACAGATAATACCAAACTCTGTATATACTGGGGGTTTTTTCTATCTGATAACTGAGAAGCCTGCTAAATGTCTAATAGACAAGTAGTATCTACAGTGTGAAGATGCTGGACAAAGGCATGATTCACATCCCAGGCAGGATAGAGCAGGACAGTGAGAGATTTCATCACTGGAATTTAACTCTGGAATTTTCCATTTAATATTTTTGGACCCTGAATGACCGTGAGTAACTGAAACCACAGATAAGAGGTGAAAGACAGAAAAAGCTCAGGATCCAGGTTTCTGAATACCACTCTGGTAGGTTCTCCTTATGTCATCCTCCTTCCTTTCTCAGAGGATGTAAAGAACAAATACACAAAGGCACTTTGAAACTATTAAGGTGCAACATACATGGAGGAGGTACTGGAAGTATTGACATCATTCGGGGAAGTTGTCAATGGACACTGTAACCAGAAACAACTCTTCCCTCTACGCTGCCATCACCATTTTGATGACTTTCAGAGTAACACTCTTTGATTCAAGGTGTTACATAAATGTAGGAAGGAGATGACATCATGGTTAAAGAAAAACAGGAGCAACAACAAAACAAAAGAAGTTGTGATTGTGCTACCATGATGCTAAACCACAGATCTGCTCTATTCTCCCTGATACTCTCCAAACCACCTTCCTTGGCTTTTTTTTTTTTTTTTTTAAGTCCTTTTCATCTCTAAGTGAACAAAGCACTTTTGAGACCACAAAGAAAACTACTTACACTGTTGGTAGAAAAATAAATTGACACAAACTACCAACATTCAATATGCAGATGATCTTTAACCCAACGATTCGTTTCCCAAGAATTTAATCAGCCACAACACCCACAGGTGTGCAGGCTGTTCTTTGCAGGGTATTTATGGTAACAGAGCATTGGAAACAACCTAGAAGCCCATCGATCAAGGTCTGGTTTAAAAGGTGAATCGTATACCCACACCATAGAATACTAGGCAGTTCTTTGAAACAGGTAGATCCGTATGTACTAATATGAAACCTCTAAGATAGCCCTTTAACAAAACGATGTCTTGCAGTGTGCAGTGTAGTTTATATGATGTTTATAAAAGAAAAAAAAAGGGCTGAGAAAAATGTGCTGATTTTCTCATATTCTTTAAATATAATCACATAATGTAAAATACTTGAATAATAAAGATGTGGTTATGTGCATGAACTATCACTGAAGACTACAGCAGTTGAAAGAAATGGTTGACTCTGGGTAAAGGATCTAGGGATAGGGAGGGGGAAGCCTTACTTCTGCCTCTTTATCCCCTAGTATTACTTGTAATTTTTAGCATATACGTGCATTTCTTAGTCAATTAAAAAAAATTAAACTTAAAAAAATTAAAAACTAAAAAAACAAAATTCCCATGCAACTTCAACAGCCCCTTGAGAACGTACCCTCTGGAGTTGAAGACTCCTTTCTGCGGCTGGACGGCGGAGCCAGCAGGCTCATGGCACTAGGCTGGTGCTCAGGTGACCGCACAATGGCAGACATGGCAATCTGCTGCCTCGCGGTGGCTGGCGTGGACGGGTGAGGGTGGTCCGTGGCTTTTCGGTGGGCAGCTGCAGAGAGACCAGCACAATGCCTTTTGGTTAACTAGGTCACCAAGAGGACCAAACCAAGCACACTGCCCCTGGGCTGCCTTTCAAGGACCCGAGACCCAAAGGGACATGTGTCACGCCAACTTGGCAACGCCAAGGAGGCCACACATTTTTCAGATTGGGAATTTCTGGAATGAAATCATAAGGATGGGCCATCAACAAAGATGCTGGACCAATCTCGCTGAGATCAAGTCCTCTGCCTTTTCCAGAGCCTTGAGCACTTTGCAGAGAAAGCCCCTACCTTCCTCCCGGGCGGACCGGAGCTCAATGCGGGTCTTCTGAAGGGCTTCCTCTAGCTCTGCACAGCGAGCTTTCTCCTTCTCCAGGGCCAGCTTCAACTCATTGTATTGCAGAGGAACCTGTGTGGGCAAAGCAGGGTCCTCTTTCCGTCGACTAAATAAACCCTAGCAATGGAAACAGAGATATCTCCTAACTCCTGGAAACTGGCACTTCACACTAGCTAAAGGAAATCTGACTCGGGAGGAGCAAAGCACGGAAGCCAGGAGCATACTCACTGTAAGTGTATTTAGTAAAAATGGCATGTGAAGGGGGAAAGGGTGGGCTGAGCCTCAGCCCTTTCCAGCCAGCTGAAAAAAATAGGGGTGCGGAAGTTTTCACCAAGAGGATTAAAGATGCTCGAATTGCCAACACCTCTTCCTTTAGCATTCCCAAGACAGGAGAGTCATTTCCTGAGAGTCCTTCCCACTCAAAAAATGGAATCAGGAGAGTATGGAGTATGGAGTCAGGAGAGATGATGGTTCAGAGGTCACTCTTGCCTTGGAATTTGTCTCATGATGCTTAGTTACAAGACACAGAGATGAGTGTTTTTCAAAAGGAAGCAGAATTTTAAAATGAATGCTAAAATGATGTCAAAACACGGGGCTTACTAAAAAAATGCAAATGGAAACATGTACTGTACATGGGAGGGGAAACAAAGGGAAACACAGAATAATGCAATGGGGAAAAAAAAAGGAAACACCCTAACTACATCAAGTGACATAACCAGATAACAGTCCACTGCTAAAATAAAAAAGATTAAATATCATAAGCAAAACATACACAGTCAGAGAGTATGCAAGAACATCCTTCCCGGGCAGCCACTGCTTAGTAGGAGGCAGCCTCTGAGCCTCCCCGTACAGTAAAGATGGCACCGGGAATATCAAAACCAGCTGTCAACTTCAGTCCTCCATGCCTTTCTCCTAAGTATTTTAATTCATCAGGCCTATCTTGTAAAAATCACTGCCACTATGGTGTGCGACTGCCTTTGGAAGGAAACTGCAATCTCCTTAGAGACCTTTCTGGAACTGAGAACACTTGGCCCAAGCTAGTATGAAGTTTTCCATGGTTTGGGAAAGCACGTATCAGGTTTACAAAAAGCAGTCTTTCCATTTGCATCTACAGATAACCCTGCCCATGGCTTGTCATTTGTCTGTTACAGTTTTAAAGGGATGAGGCAGTACTCTTGGTGGAGGGGAGGGCTATGCAGTCAGGCACTTCAGGCAGGTCATGCCAACTCCCTGGGCTCCAGTCTCTTCATGAGCCAATCAAAAGGACTAGATCAGATCATTTCTGAAGTCCTTTCTGGAGTGTGATTCCAGTGAATTTATGCGAATCAACTCCTCTAGAGTCTCATATACACGACCTGCTAATCCCTCTGAAACGCCATGCACGTCACCTGCTAAATCTCTCTAAGGTCCTGTATATGTGACTTGCTAATCCCTCTAGAGTCCCAAGCACGTGACCTGCTAATCCCTGCAGAGTCCCGTACACATGACCTTCGAACCCGTTTCTAGTTCTGTACACACGACTTATGTATAAACCTTTCTCTCTGCACAACCCACCCCAGCAGCTATGTGGGGGGAAAAATCATTTTCTTAACAGAGAGACACTACAGTTTTAATGGCCACGAACACCAAGTGGTTTGTTACACTTGATCAATAATATCCTCTGATAAAGGCTATTCTGATTCTCAAAACCGACTTTTCAACCCAAAATAAAAGCAAAAAAAAAAGGTGCGTTTGTTTTCTCCAATATTCCTATGATTACATATCACAGTGGCGTCCACTGAACCGCGAATGATGGAGCTAAACTGACAACTCCCACTTTTCAGACACTTTGACTCACCTTTTTCTTTTTAGCAGGTTGGTCCATTTTGGCTTGCAGAAAATCGATGAGTTTGGTTTGCTGAGAAATGGTGCCTTCCATTTTCACCTTTTCATGAGAATAGAGAACCTAAAATTCAAGGAAACAAAAATAACCTCAGACCCAGGCCGAAGTATACTTTTAAATTTAGTCCTTTGAGAAAATAAAATGTAAGGTTGTTAGGATGCTAGCAAATGAAAATTCAACACAAACAGCGCTGATTCAGTATTTATTTAGTCCCAATTTTATTGCAAGGGGGAAAAAAAGATGGATTAATAGATGGATAGATGTGTGAAAAAGTAAAAAATAGCACATGGCTAATTGTAGAATCCAGGTGGTGGTCACTATAGAAACCTTCCAATTTCTCTGAATGTTTAAAAATGTTCATAATAAACTACTGGGGAAAATACACACAGCACACAACATAAAGACACTGACCATTTATTTCACCAGATGGCTTGCTGCCATCATGCATTGCCTCTGCAGACAATTTTTAAGCAGATTCCCTTTGCCAGTCCTCACCTGAATGTTTTCTAGCTGATACTCCAGATCACTTCTTTCTGTCTTCAGCAGATCAGCTCGATCTAGGGCTTCTTGCAGCCCTTGTGTCAGACGGAAAATGTGATTCTTCTGCAAGTCCATCTGCTGCTGTAATTTGGCTTGCTGGCGGAGAGAAGGGCCAGAGAAAGGCTTGATACTGCGCTCAATACAATTCGATCCCCCGCTGTTCCCATTCTTAAAACTAATTTCAGGCAAGGCACCAAAAATTCAGCTTTTGAAATCATCTCGATCCAGAATTATCCACTGTCATCTATTCCAAAACGGTACAAGTACTAAAACCTCTGATGGCCAACAAGTCACAGGATCCCCACCATAATAGAAGTCCAGGCTGCAGGGTCTGCCTCCCAATCAGAGTTCCAATTGAGGATATTTCTGTACTTGAGCGCGTGAGCCATTTGAGTTGACATCTAAGGCAGTCTGACTCAGTGCCATGACAACTAAGTTCCAATTTGTCCTCGTTTTTTGTTTTCAAGATCTCTACTGTCGTTACAAGAAATCACTCTGTGCAGGCAGAGTGGTGAACACAGAGAGAAATCATCTCACCCCTAACTTAATAAGTGCCCTACCAAGGTGAAGGACTCCAACAAGTACGTAAATAGCCACAATCATAGGCGATGATTTCCACAGTGTCAGGGGGAGGAAGAAGATCCCAGATACAATATGAGTGTTGGTAAAACCCAGAAAAGAAATTCAATTTAGTATATTGGAAATAGTTTTGTGCTGCAAATCGCTCTCCAATTCTTACAATGGACACCAACCAGAAAATAGGACAGGCTATAAAGATGCTGATTTTGTGTCTTTCTTTTGTAAAATGCATCCATTTCTAAAAAGCAGGAGAGAACAGCATCCTGAGGCTTTGCTGATGCATTGCTGGTTAATTTCATCCAACCCCCAGGATACAGTCTAACTGTACTCTCTGTAGCCCAAATCATCTCCTCCCTGCTAGCCTAGACCCTCTGCTGACTTAGGGACAGAGAGCTACAGAAGAGCAACAAACATCACCACAGGTGTTTCCAAACAGTCAGCGGCAGCCCCAAAGCCTTCCACCCCAGCAGGCCGAAAGCCACCAATAACCTCAGAATTCCCCGGCCCTCTCTGTCTCACTTCGCTTCTCTCCATTTCTGTTTTTCTTTCCATTTCTACTCCTCACCTGCCCTTCCTCCTAAGAGGTATCTGATTCCCAGAGGCATCGCGTTGTAGAAGAAAACGATCTGGTCGCTGGATTCTTACAGACCCTGGTTTAAATCCTGACCTTAACACTCATCAGTGACGGAACCACAGGCAGCTCATGGAGCCTCTTGGAGCCTCAGTTTCTTCATCTGACAGTGGGTATAATACCTTGCCTTGCTGGGTGACATATTGAGCACAGTGCCCAGCATACAGTAGGTGCTTAATGAATGTTAGTCCTCTCCATCTCCTTTGTCCTTCTTTCTTTCCTCCATCCAGTGCAGGTGCACCCCTCGCTCTCCCATCGGCCTTTCCCTACCAGTCCTGCCATAAAGCAATAGACACTAAAGGTCACTCGGCCCGTGTGCATAACCTGGAATTTCTGAATCAAACCACTGAGCCCCCAAAAATACAGGGGGAAAAAAAAAGAGAGAAAACAGCTAAGATGCCCTCCCCTGCATCACAAGTGATTTCTTCTGCAAATTATCCTGTTTAGTTTCTTCCCACTATTTTAGGACAACATTAATTACTAGGCAGAAACCAGAGAAACAAGTGCTGGGGACAAGAATCTGTTTGGTGAGAGCCAGGCTCAAAATATTTTTCTAGAATAAATGCATCAACTGTCCATTAGCTTTCCAAGAAATAGGCTGGTTACAGACTGCAGTAAAAACCAAGTTAGAGTGATATTTGCGCTCTAGGAAATGCTTTTCAAAACCATTTACCTGCTTCCCAGAGAGAAGCGAGTGGAGGCACAGCCACAGGTCAGTGTCAGACTGAAGGGAGGGCCTCCGCTGTGTGCTTAGACCTACCCAATGATTTTGTGAGGGTGACAGGAAACTGGGAGGAAGAATGAAGGAGCTGGATGACAGAACCAGAGCCTGAAACAACCCCAGTGGGCTGGAAGAATGGATCAAAACCAACAAGAAAAAGTTCAATAGAGTGGTATTTTTTTAAAACTTCAATTGAATAAATATAGAACATAAAGATGTGGAAGGGTAGGTGGTGATTTAACAGGTCAATTGTGTCAATGATGTGACAAAACTACCCAAAGAGCCCAGGTAATTGGCAGAGGTTTACAGAGGCCAGTATGGACTGGAAACATCCCAATGTATTCAGTGCTATGCAGACCACACGGGCTTCTAGAAACTCTCTTTGGAAAGAAAAATCTCCCAGAAAAGGACATCCAAAGCATGGAGGGGTTCGAAATGTTTCACCTAAGAAAGAGAAAGCAATTTGGAGTGGGAGAGCTACTTGGATATCTAATCAACTGTAATGGAGATAAGAAATACATATATCTCTTAGGATTGCTGCAAGGACACAAGAGTTAATTCACACAAGTACTCAGAAAGGCACGTGGCACATAGTAAATGCTAATTAAACATTAGTTTTCTAAATTATTAATCAAGTAATTTGACTATCAGTCAATATTAATCTCTGATTTTGGTTGGAGATATCAGACTACTCTCTGATTTCGATGTTAACAGAATCAATGGGTTGAAGCTGTAGGCTATAGTTCAAAATAAGAAAGAACTTTCTAAGAATGAGAGTAGCTGAAAAATAGGTTGGGATGTCGAAAGTCTACATACTCTAAGTATTTAGACTGAGGTTCAACAGGCCCCACCTGTGAGAGGTGCTGGGGAAAGAATTCTCTATCTTGGATAGGAGATGAATTTGACCAGAGTTATTTAGCAAATGAACTCTCATCTCTGGTGTTACTTCCAGTGGACTGATAGTGGCTGCAAAGTGCCATGTCAAGAAAGCTTCAGAGGCCATTTTGGGTCCAAGAGGAAAGATTTGGAAGAAAGATCCAAAGATTTCTCCCCGACCTTGATAGTTTGTCAAGGGCGGGGAGAAAAGGAATAGTGCCAGGAACCTGGATGGCATAACAATTCCTCCTAATTCTGAGGCTCTGGTTCTGGCTCCATTTAAAAGTCTCTATACCTATGAAGAGGACACTTAGGTTAAGACCCTGGGCACAGGTTTATGAAGCACACACCACCACTAAGGAGCCCAGCCGCAATGACGCTCATACTTTGTTTCAGAATGGTTTCAGCTGTATGTGAAATTTGCCTCACAGTGTCAGCCAGATGTCTGTGCTCAAAAATCTCTCTGTGAGGTACATTCAGGGAAACTGGAAATATTCTCATGTAGGTTAGAAGCGGGAATGAAGGGACTGAATCAGGATCCCAGCATTCTATTCCTAGCGTTGTCACTGACTCACCACGTAACCTTGGACCAGAGTATTCAGCTGTCAGGGCCAACTCGCCCTCCCAGAAGGAAAATAGGACAGGCAAGAGCATTGATTATTTCTGTTCTTTCCGTTTCCGCTTTGTGCCTAAAGTGAGAACACTGCCTATTCATCCCCTATAAAAGACCATTATTTTCTATTTGATCGCCAAGTAGATTTAAACTTTCTATTATAGTGTTCTTAGGGCCATTTGGTAAATTGTGTGTGTGTATATTTAGTATTAATTTCTAATTTTTTTATTATGGCAAAATACACATAACATAAAGTTTACCATTTTAATTATTTTCTTTTGGAGATAGGGTCGCACTCTGTTGTCCAGGCTACAGTGCAATGGCATCATCATAGCTCACTGCAACCTCAAACTCCTGGGCTCAAGCAATCCTCCTCCCTCAGCCTCCCAAGTACTAGACCAACAGCCATGTATCACAACATCCAGCTAAATTTTTTTAAAACTTTTTGTAGAGACAGTGTCTTCCTATGTTGCTCAAGCTGGTCTCAAACTCCTGGCCTCAAGCGATCTTCCCACCTTGGCCTCCCAAAGTGCTAGGATTACACACATGAGCCACTGCACCTCACCCATTTTAACCATTTTCAACTGTATAGTTCAGTGGCATTAAGTACATTCATATTGTTGTGCAACCATTATCACCATCCATCTCCAGAACTTTCTCAAATTCCCACCCATATGTTTTTTTTTTTCTGAGACAGAGTCTCACTTTGTTGCCCGGGCTAGAGTGCCGTGGCATCAGCCTAGCTCACAGCAACCTCAAACTCCTGGGCTCAAGCAATCCTTCTGCCTCAGCCTCCAGAGTAGCTAGGACTACAGGCATGCGCCACTATGCCTGGCTAATTTTTTCTATATATTTTTAGTTGCCCAATTAATTGCTTTCTATTTTTAGTAGAGACGGGGTCTCACTCTTGCTCAGGCTGGTTTCAAACTCCTGACCTTGAGCGATCTGCCCACCTCGGCCTCCCAGAGGGCTAGGATTACAGGTGTGAGCCACCGCGCCTGGCCCCCACTCATATTTTTAAAAGTATCATTATATAAAATACTTTATACTCACCTGCAAAAATTTTACTATACTTTTGAAACTTAATAGCATAGCAACCTCATTTCTATCAGCAGAGCATATCAGAAGCTATGGGTGTCACACAGCCATATGCCTCAATTAACCAGAAGAGAGAATTCTAGTTAATTCAACTGTCAGGCTCACTAGGGGTTAAACAGAATACTCTTTGGAGTCCAAGTTTCATTAAATATCTTTACAAAGTACTTTTGTCCTTGTAGGTCAATTCTAACGAACAAAGCAGAATCATTAGTGATTCAACATGCAGGGCTGCGGTTGGGAGTGAACGTAGTCATCAATTTAAACAGCAATTTTCTGAGTCTGCGAAAAGGGACCAGCAATAACATAAGCGATGGGTTTAGGAGATCCGTTTGAGCTTGTCATCTTATGTCTCAAAGCAGGCCACATTTTTTTAATTGAATTAACTGTTCAAAAGTCTTCATGAAATTTAGTACTCGGCATAATCTGATCAAATCTCCATCCTGTGCTGGAAGCTAATTTGCATAGATGTCCTGTCAGCACGAAACTTAATATACTTTGCATATTAACTCTAAAGAACAATTTAACTCAACAATCATTCATCCATGCATTTAATAAACCTCTATTTGGCACATACTTACTATGTGCTTGACACTCTATTAAGCACCATATAGGAGGATACAAATGAAAGGGAGACCCTATGGCCTTCATGACATACTCTTTTAATGTGTTAAATACCTTCAAGAAAGAATTATGTGACCACCCTATACTCTTCCACGAAAACTCCAATTTCAAAATTTGAATGTCTAATTTGGGCATGACCACCTGAACGTGACAAATTTTCACTTTCAAAATTCCAGCGGGTCCTATTTCCCAGGTGTTTCACACTCACCTCTTCCAGAAGCCTTTGTTTGAGCTCTCGTTCGGTCTCTAGTTTCTGCTGTAAGCTTCGGGCATTCATTTCTAGCATGGCATGCTTCTTCTCCAGGTCATTGAGCTACACAATTGGAAAAGTTGGGCAGGATGCCACATTTAGAAATGTTAGATGCTAACAACTTTTATAAATGTCCACAAATCTTCCCATATAAAGAATAATCAAGTTCTAAAGGTCAGAACGTAAAGGGTTTTTAAAAAAAAAAAAAATCACAAAAGTCCATGTCATTGGTAAGTCTTCCACAGGTTATTACATGAGGATAGCAATTATTTCTAAGGGATGGGTCATAAATATAGCTGTGACAAGTTCTAAGAGGATGACTGCTCAAGAATTTATTCATCTGACATGCTTTGGCTGAATTTAATTAAATAATCACATGCTGAATGACAGCTTTCAGGATTAAAGGATGGCGAGGCCCCCTCAAAGGACCTTACACCAAGTCAGAAAGGCCCGTAACTAGACATGTACACAAATAATGACTGCTCTGTCAGATGACAAGTTTGACAAGAGATAAGGAAAAGAGAAATTCATCCTGATTAAGAGAAGATCAAGAAAAAATGGTA